>APFE030222914.1:33844-45746 GCA_000404065.3 Pinus taeda
ATACATATTATATTATTGATAAATTCGCCTTCCATTTTTCCTATATACCATGGAGATTCGCCCATTTATTATATTTATAAATTTAGGGGGGGTTCTTAAAATTTTCCCTGCTGTGGGAGATTTGGCGTAACTCTTCATTGGAGAATCCAATTGGGGTCAGACTAGTGGCATTGGAAAGAGGGCACATAGGACTACTACTGGTAGTAGTTTCAAAACTTAAATATCTGAAAGTACAAAGTTACAGTCATTTCAAGATCGAGCTCCTAAAATCAAGAAAAAACAAGATGATGAAGTTTGATGGAAAGGATCCGGTAAATTGGATACGTCAGATGGAGCAATATTTTGATCTACATGGTGTACCACTCTTACAATAGGTATGTATTTCATCTTCATATTTAGAAACGGATCAATTTTTATGGTATTAAGGGCTTTTTTCTCATAAAAAACTTGTTACGTGATCAATTTTCATAGAGGAAATGATAACACATTATGAGGATACAAATAGCAACACCTTCTTTAGAGAAACACCACAACAATTGGAAATAGTAAAAGGGATTTGTTACATATTGGAAAGTAAAATTGTGGCAACAAGGAAGTCTACCCCTCACAACTATAAAGATGGAAGTGTTGTTTCTCCTAGCCTTCCACAACCTACAAGGGTTACACCACAACAATTGGAAGAAAAAAGAGAAAAAGGGCTTTGTTACAATTGTGATAGAAAATGCACTAAAGGTCATAAGTGTGCTGAGAAGAAATTATTTTACATAGATTCTAAAGATGAGGAAGAAAAGGATCAAGAAACATCAAAAGAAGAGGATATACGCCATGACCCCACCCTAGAGAAAGAATAAATGAATCAGACCATATGTTGTAAAGCATTGGCAAGAATTACCACTCCTAAAACTCTCAAGATAGAAGGACATATCAAGAAGAAAAAGGTGCAAGAAGTGAAATACCACATCAAGAAAGAAGAAATGAATCCAACCATATCTTGTAATTCATTGGTCGAAATTACCACTCGTCAAACTATCAAGATAGAAGGACATATCAAGAAGAAAAATGTTCAAGAAGTGAAAGATCACATCGAGCATCAAGAAATGAATCCGACCATACCTTGTAAAGGATTGGAAGAAATTACCACTCCCCAAACTCTAGAGATAGAAGGACATATCAAGAAGAAAAAGGTTCAATCAGTGAAAGATCACATTGTGCATCAGCAACAATTTCTCCAACTTTTAAAGGATAACGCCACTTCGGTGCAGAATCAAATGAAACAACAGGTAGGTCAACATCATAGTGAAAAATGTTTTGATCTAGGTGATTGGGTATTTTTACTACTACATCTCAAGCAAGCTATTTATGAGAAGGAAATGTTGGCAATACTACATGCACTTAAAAAATGGCGACCTTACCGAATGGGAAGACTCTTCAAGGATGAGGATGTGGAAGCATTGCTTTGTGCTATTTTTATTATCCAACTAGATTGGATAAATGAAGCAAGGGATGAATGGAAGAAGGACGAAGAAGTATGGCCACTTATTCAAAAGTTGCAAAAGATCCCAATTCAAAAAATATTGCTAGAATTGAAGAGGAAGGAAAAATCATATTGGAACCTGGAGCGGTCACAGAAACAAGAACCCGACAGCTACGAAATCGATCAATTTCAGAGTATCTCATCAAGTGGAAGAACTTACCAGTTGAAGATTCCACATGGGAGGACAATAATTTTATACAGAAGCATCAAGAACTACTGAAGCGTTGAGGACAACACTTTTTGAAAGAGAGGGGCATGTTAGGCCCCTATACTACTAGTGTAACCCCTTATTGTTATTAGTACAACCCATTTATTATATTGATGTACCCATGTAGTGCCCATATTGTTACTATTGTGCCCCATAGAAGCCTGTTATTGTTATTATTGTGCCCTTACATTATTATTGTTATGTAGGCTCTGATTATGTTATAACCCCTTAGACTCCTATATATAGAAAGGAGGTATTTTCATTTGAATCATCCAAGAATTGTTCATTTATGTAATGTAAAGGAGGTTACCCCCTCGAAGAGGCTGAATTCTAAGGCGTTGATCTATCTTTTCTATCTTTTCTTGAGCTGGTTCATAACAATAACAATAGTGGGCTTCTATGGGGCATGATAATAACAATATGAAGACTACATGGGCACAACACTATAATAAGGGTGTTGCACTAATAACAATTGAGGTTGCACTAGTAGTATAGGGACCTAACACCATCATTATAACAAAAAATATGACCAACAGGCTGGCTAATGAACTTAAAGCTGACCTCACCATAATATATTAGCATTGGATAGAATGAGCTAGAATCCAACAATTGAGGACATAACCCTCAACGTTTCCATGATTTATATGTGAACTAGAACAAGACAACGCTAGTGAATGAAGATTTTGATTGATGATGATACAAATAGTTTTACCAAGTAAGACAACATAGATAGAGACCAGAAGCAACATGTAATAGTTGTGAAAAGAATATAATCATACACATGAGGGACATCCATCCAAGTCCTTAAAAGGCATCATAAAAAATAGTTGTTCAAGGCCCCTCACCCAATTATCATGTATTCCCTTAATTATAACCATCATTAACCTTATGTTCTAATGAATGAATGTACTTAAAACTAGTTGGGAAGTGTTGGGCATGGAATCCCCCCATGGTCTGTTTTGGGGCTTAAAGCCCAAGTTTTGAGCAAGTTTTTTGTAAAATCTCTGTGAATTGTGGGTGCGGAGTGCGAAGTCATAATAGAGTCATAGGGTTGTCCACCCTAGTTTTGTAATGTAATTTCGACTGGATAGACCTACCCATGGTCCACGGACCATGGGATTGTATAAATAGAGCGAGGCTCTAAGTGTAGAAAATAACTAAAAAAAAGAGAGAGAATAGAAGAATGAGGAGTCGAAGTGATTGAGTCGAAGTGTAAAGTGTGTATGTGGGTAGTAGAGTAGGAGAAGGCTCTGCAGCAGTGTGCGCAGAGGCCTAGTAGTCTGCAGCTGAGTGCACGGACCCCTATAGTTGAGTGCACAGGGCAGGTCGAGTCTGTAACCATTGGAAGAATCAATAAAGAGAAGTTTTTCTATAATTATGTGTATCTTTTCCTGGTTTAATGCATGATTGGATATAATTTGCAAGTATATTGTTTATTTACTATGCAAACTTGTATGAATGTTTTATATTGTGAAGTATAACTTAAGGAATTTAAGTAGGCAATGGTGCTTAATTAGTACTAGAAGATAAATAAAATCTCGGGTAAGAGCACAAAGCGCGGCATTGCCCCTGGTTAGGGTTGCGCGAAGGCAGGGTATTAGGCCACGAGGAATGGAAGGTGCACGAAGACCCCTGCATGCAGGAACAAACGATGGACCAGTTGAACTCATCATACATCTCCAAGGTGTGGAAACCTGGTTCTAGCACCCTCCCATACTACTTTGGGTGAGACCTTAGTCTGTGCTCCACAAACTATTGCCGAAAGGGCTAGTAGTATAGGGATTTGTTTGGCTAATTAACTTTGAACCTGGGTCAGGCCTCAACAAGCCAACAAATGGTTCCGTTGTCGGGGCCAGGATCTGCATAGAGATGTCTAATGTCATATTATTCGAATCCGACAAGGAAAGGAATTGAAGATTGGTTGGATAGAAAGATTCATGACTTCGCGGTGCAGGAAAATAGGAATCTGTGATTATCAAAGGAAGGGTTGTTAGATTTCTACTTATATACGGAGATCCATGAAATATCTTTGCATCCTTCGTTACTGAGTTGTACGAGTGGATCGCGAATCTAGAAAATAGCCAAGGAAGGTGTAAACTCGACAAACCTATTGTGTGGACTCCATAATTGGTGCACAGACTAGAAGCATCGGAAGATTAGATCATTCATGTTGTTGAACACTGGCTCGATTGAACCATAGGAGGATTCATCACTGAATTCGTGGTAGATACTTCAGTCAGCTATAGCAAGGTAGAATGGCGCTTCCTTAAGGGACCACAAGGTAAGTACGTTAAATATTTGAACACTTGGATTAAAATGCTACTGTGTGAAAAGTAGGTTAGTGGGAGAATCTATAGAAACGAAGGTAGCATAGAACTAGAGACTAGCCCCTTAATTTCACCTCCACGAGGAGGCGAAGAAGAGTTCACAAAGGTCTCACCAAGAAGTGCGATCAATCTGATAAGGCAAAGAATTCCACGCATACCACCCCCACCCATACCACCACCACCATCTTCACCCCCGACTCCACCCATACCACCTCCACCACCACTGCGATGCAGTATAGCCAGCACGATAAAGCTACTAGTGTTCAAGGGATTAGGGAATGAAGATCCAAACCAATTTTGGTTCATGGTAAAAGTTGTATGGGAAGCACAGGGTGTCACGGATGACAATATAAAGAAGGAAACATTGGTCAACGCTCTGTAGAATCACACACTGACCTGGTACATTAAGGATTCCAATGATAATCCGAATGTGAGGATAGCGGATATCCAAGCTGCGCTAAACAAGGAAGTTAGCAAGCCAAAATCGAAGGCACAGTCGATCGTTGGATTCAAGGAAATCACAATGCTACCAAGAAAAACCCTATGGGAGTTGGATCAAAGACTGAAGTGCACAATTCACGAAGCAAACATGACCTTAACAAATGGGCAACACCGCGAATGGTTTGTAGCCTCGTTAACACCACATCTATGAATGCGTTGTCGCAACAAAGGCTAACCACTAAGGCTGAGGCTTTAGAGGTCACGATGAGATTTCACGAGACTCCAACACAAGATCGTAACCTGGGAGTCCAACATATTCACGCGTAGTTGAAAAGCTTATGCATTGAGATGAAGAGTTTGAAACAAGGACGGCCCATCCAGAAGTGCACAACGAGGTATGGTGTGTAAAGTGCAAGGACCAAGGGCATGGCAAGGACCACTGCCTAGTGTTCTTGAATTACGTCATAGGAGGAGGACCAATGCCATTGAGACGAGAGGTACAAGTAGGACGAAGCATGGTGCCTGCATTATGGTGCACGATTTGTCGGATAGGAGGAAAGCATGCTACATATAACTGCCATCTATTACAGAAGTATATGCAGAATTCACACAATTATTCTGTAATTTCTGTAGATCAGTAGGCTCTGATGAGCACACCTGTAGAATTTATGAGCTGATGATGGATCAGACTCCTACCTATAGAGTTTAGGCCAAAACACGACCCCTTGACCAGAATGTAGGGATGGCGCAAACGAAATTTTTGGGGCGTAGAGAAAGCCAAGGTGGAATGGGACCAGGAAGAGGTCACAAACAGCTGATATGTTACAATTGCGGAAGGCCAGGACATTATGACCATGATTTTATAAATCCAACATGACCATCATGCTTGTATTGTACATTGTTTGATCATGAGATAGAGGATTGTCTAACACTGATAATGACGTTGCGCGATAAAGGACCACTCCAACCTCCCCTGACTCAAAACCTGTAAATGATGAGGTCTAAGCTGTGTGAGGAAGACCCTAATGTAAATATCATGCTCCAGAGTGGTATTACAATAGGGTGTGACAAAGGAAAGCAACTTGAAGAAAGTACATGGGTTCGCAAGGCTCCAACAAAGGAACTAGAATTTGATTTGGAGCGCGCTTAGGAGACCTTCATGGAAGCTAAGAGGAGCTTCGTTGATGCCTCCACTTTAGGAAGTAAAGATAGCCTGGAGCCATAAATGGACCCATCGATGCTCACTACATTCTTGGAGACATGCATGAAGCTATTGCGCGATGGCAAGGTTGTAAAGGGACTACAAGAACTCATAACTAGATGCACTGGGACTGTGCTAGGAGAACACGCGTAGTCTGGAAGCTCGAGAAGCACATGACGTGAATAGGAAGGGAGATGAGATTGACCTTGTAGATTAGGGAACATGAGATGGACCAAGTGATTCTAGATCTAGGATCGGACGTGAACATCCTATCAAAACAAACATGGGAGCGCATGGGCAAGCTACACTGCAATGGTATCTTATCCAACTGAGAATGAGGAACCAAAAAAAGATCCTACCTATGGGGAGATTGCAAGGAATCATAATAATTATCGAAGGAACATGTGCGCTAGCAGATTTTGAGGTGATAGAGATTTTTGATGATAGCAATCCCTAGCTTGCACCACTGGGAATAGATTGGCCCACTGACATGAATGGAGTGATAAATTTAAAGAAGTGCAAGATGATTTTTGAGAAATAGTCATTGCACATAGCAGTACCTTTAGACCCTATGAAAGGATCGTGCTACACAGAGCCGTACGCAACTACGATAGCGAGGACGATCTAGACTACATCTACAAGATAACTTTGTGCGAGCAAGACTAGGTAAATCCAACCGCAGATGGCCGAATCTCATGGGAGCATGAAAGCTCCTATACATCAGATTCTAATGAAGAGATAAAATGATGGCAGAACTGGTTACACGAGGTAAACACGCTCAACTGTAACATGACGGCGAGATCATTGTGTTGTGTAACAATAGAGAGAAGAGATCTGCCTATGTACAATGGGTTAGGTGAAGTGGAAGAGATCCTGAAAAAATTTGAAAGAGAAGTGTCGGAACAATAGTAGTCCAACACTCCAAAATGGGTATTGCGCACTACGCCTGCAAGGTGGTGGGGTACGCATCAAAAGAGTTTTGAGGACTGACATGAATGCAGAATGATGATGCACATGTGGTTTGGGAAGCCTCAGATGTGGTTAAAAGACAACTATGATGAATGGGATGATCCATGTGCACACCTCGTGAAATGGAAAAAGGTCCATGGGGAAGAGCCACAACCTGAGTGGGTGCACCTGTTCTGTCATACCTTGCATATTATACCAATGAATTGGTATATAGAAACAGAGCTCCACCATGGCATGAACGAATGGGATATCTTGCGTAAAGGATTCCTGCTAACCATCACATTTGAGTATCGTTGGTGGGATACTGTTGATGATGCATTACAAGCAATAAAGGAAACTATCTTTAAAATACCCAAGGAGCCAATGGAGGTGCCTCAGCCTAAATAGGCGACCTAGCTGAGCTGCACATTGGACTGTTACAACATAAACATTAAAGAAGATGACGAAGATATGTGAAAATTTAACATTCCAAAAACTGAAGGCTATCACGAGGTTCAAGGGCCATTGATTGAAGACCCTAAAATTACCGCACCGTTAAAACCACAGTAGGGAAACATTGGTACGGAGGATGAACTGAAGTATGCAACGCTCGACGACTACTGGGATGATGCCACGGTGGATAAGGTCGCTGAGTTACCCCACGAGTACCAAGACCTATTCCCGACCAAGATCACGGACATAACGGGGATCATTGGAAATTTAGGGATGATGCAGATCGCCCTAAAACCTGACGCGAAGCTGGTTAAGAAAAGGCCTTACTGCTTGAATCCAAAATACAAGGAAAAGGTCCACTTAGAACTAGACAAAATGCTCGCAACAAGAATCATTGAGCCAGTGGAAGAATCCGATTAGGTAAGCCCTATGGTAGTACAGGAGAAGAAGCAGAAGGGTGAGATAAGAATACGCGTGGACCTCAGGAAATTGAATGATGCCTGTCTACATGACCCATTCACGACTGCATTCATAGATGAAGTATTGGAAAATGTCGGCGGGCAAGAAGCATATTCGTTTACTAGTGGGTTTTCAAGGTACCACTAGATCAAAATTGCACTGGAAGATAGGAGAAAGACCACCTTCGCGATTGAGTCAGGTTGCTTTCAATACACTGTTATGCCGTTTGGGTTAAAGAATGAGCCAACAATATTTTCGTGCATAGTTGTTGCAGCATTCAAAGAGTATATCCACAAATTTTTGGAGGTCTATCAGGGTGATTGGACTGTACTTGGATTGGTTAAGCACCATGTAGCAAGCTTAGGCTTGATGCTGGATACTTGCTGATGACACCAAATCACGCTAAACCTTAAAAAGTGTACGTTACTCGTTCCCTTTGGGAACCTATTGGACATGTGGTCTGCAAACAGGGGCTGATGGAAGACCCCGTGAATATTGCAGTAATTCTAGATTTGGAAGCATCGTGGAGTGTTAAACAGTTGCACGCTACCTTGGGACATACGGGGTACTACAAGAAGTTCATCAAAACATATGCACAAATCACTGCACCAATGGAGAAACTGTTGAAAAAAGATGTCACATTCTGTTGTAATGATGATTCCATGAAGAGCCTGGATGTACTAAAAGAGAAACTAGCCTCTGCCCTAATCCCGGTCTTCCCAAAATGGGATGTGGAGTTTCATTTCCATGTTGACGCGTCATGTATAACACTGGGAGTGGTGCTAACACAAGAGGGTGGAGAGGGCTTGGATCACCCTATCGCATTCGTAAGTCGTAGCTTGTCCAAAGTGAAAAAGAACTATTCCACAACTGAACACGAGGGGTTATCTATGGTGTACATGCTCCAAAAATACCGTCACTATTTTCTAGGAGGAGATTTCAAGATGTATACAGGCCATTCTGCATTGAAATACTTGGTCAATTCTGTGTTGGGGCCGGGCGGGGGCATATGCAGGTGGTTCTTATTGTTCCAAGAGTATGACTTTGAGGTCGTGGTAAAGCCTAGCTGCCTGAACGCAGGACCGGATCACTTGTGCACGTAGCGGGCGGACACTTTGAAGATATAATCCACTTTCTAACAACATGAACTGCGCCGAAGGAATACTCTATCCAGCAAAAGAACGAATAGGTGGTACACGCGGCTAACTTTTCTATCATCGTGGGGCATCTGTACAAAACGAGAAATGATGAGATACTGCGAAGGTACATACCTGAATTTTAACGAAGTCAGATCCTCGCGAGAATGCATGGCAGCACTGCAGGAGGACACTATGCAGGATGAGCGACCATGAAAAAGATTCTCCGTGCAGGGTTGCGGTGGCCAACCCTTCACCAAGATTCAAAATCACACTGCAAGGCCTTTGATACATGTCAAAGGATAGGTAAACCAATGTGGAGGTATGAGATGCCTTTGAATCCACAAATAATGATGCAACCTTTCAAAAAGTGGGCAATTGACTTTGTAGGACCTATCAAACCTCAAGGAAAAATGGGCATGCAATACATCATCACTGCGATGGAGTACGTGACTCATTAGGCAGAAGTGCCGCTGGTCAAAGACTGCATGGCCACCACGGCTGTGAAGTTTTTATTTGAACACGTGTTAACTTGATTTGGCTATCTGAAAAACTTATTGAGTGATTGTGGTACACATTAATTTCCTGAACGAAACCATCAATGCGCTAACAGAAGAGTTCCAGGTGTATCATTAGAAAAGAACACCGTATCACCCACAAGACAATGGGATAGTATAATCATTCAACAAAATACTGGTGACTACGCTAACCAAAGTATGCAATGCATAGTGGAGTGATTGGGACCTATGCGTACCTACAGTACTATGGGCTTATAGGACAACATACAAGAAACTGACGGGACATATAACTTTCTAGTTAGTTTATGGCGTGGAAGCTGTCATGCTAATGGAGTATATTGTACCTAGTCTACACATAGCAATACTGATAGGTATGATGGACCGTGAAGCTCTGGAAGAAATACTCACATAGTTGGATGAACTTGAGGAGGAATGGTTCCTGGTTGGCTTTCATCAACACGTGCAAAAGCAACATGAGGAGGCCTGGCACGATCACCATATTAAGTTGCGCACTTTCAAGGTAAATGATTTAGCACTGCGATATGACAGTAACTTTGATAAATTCCCAGGAAAGTTCAAAATGCATTGGCTGGGACCATACGTTGTTAAGGAGGTCACAGATGGAGGTGCATTATAGCTAGTCAAACTAAATGGAGAGACTTTCCCAGGAAAATAAAATGGCAACCGCTTGAAGTCTTACATGGGTGGCCTGGCTATTTGACTAACTAGTATAAGCATAGTCTTTGTGCTCCAAGGATTTAGACAAAGACGCAGGACTATAAATAAGTATAGGGGATACTGGCATAGATGCAGAGAAGCAGTTCTGACACAGAGCTCTTAGAACAATGTATGCAATAGATCTAGCAAGCAGCAGCTTAGTGGGCTGATGACCATGCCATAGTACGAGAACAATTGGAGGGACTCCGTGCAAAAATCTTCACGCTGACAAAGTGACTCGAGGGTGAGTCACGATGTTTTTGTTGGGAGCCTATTGGGCATGGAATACCCCCAAGGCATGTTTTGGGAGATTAAAGCCCAAGTTTTGAGAAAGCATTTTGTAAAAGCTCTGCAAATTGTAGTCACGGATCTCGAAGTCATAATAGAGTCACAAGGTTGTCCGCCCTAGTTTTGTAATGTAATGTTCACTGGATAGACCTAACCATGGTCTGCAGAGAATGAGATTATATAAATAGGGCAAGGCTCTAAGTGTAGAAAATAACTAAAAAAAGAGAGAGAATTGAAGAATGAAGAGTCCAAGTGATTGAGTCGAAGTATAAAGTGTGTATGTGGGTCGTAGAGTAGGAAAAGGCTCTGCATCTCTGTGCCCAGAGGCCTAGTAGTCCGCAGTTGAGTGCACGAACCCCTACAGTTGAGTGCACAGGACAGGTCGAGTCTGTAACCATTGGAAGAATCAATAAGAGAATTTTTGTTATAATTCTGTGTATCTTTTCCTGGTTTAATGCATGATTGGATATAATTTGCAAGTATATTGTTTCTTTACTGCGTGAACCTATATGAATGTTTTATGTTGTTAAGTATAACTTAAGACATTTAAGTTGGAAAAAGTGCTTAATTAGTACTGGAAGATAAATAATATCTCGGGTAATAGTGAAAAGTGTAGCACAGCCCCTGGTTAGGGCTACGCGAAGGCAAGGTATCAGCCCGTGAGGAACAGAAGGTGCACAAAGCCACCTTCATGTAAGAACAAATAATGGACCAATTGAACTCATTAGATATCTCCAAGGTGTGAAAACCTGGTTCTATCACCCTCCCATACTACTTCAGGTGAGATCTTAGTCCGTGCTCTTCGGACTATTTTTGAAAGGGCCAGTAGTACAGGGATTTGTTTAGCTAATTAACTTCGAACCTGGGTCAGGCCCCAACAAGCCAACATGAAGAGCTCATACTCCCCACGATTTCCTTATACATCAGGACATAATTTCATATTGTGCCTATACCATGGGGATGATGGATTTGTATTGGCATGTAGGAAGGAAAGAAAGTGACACTTGGGAACAATCACATCCCCCCACAATGGACAGCACATGTATGGGTGACACACATGGTTCAGTTAGTTTTTTTTAATAAGTTAGAGGGGAATATCCTCCCTTATCTACTAGACATTGGTTTAAATCAAATTTAAAGAACCCTATGCTTTCTATTCAATATACTAAAGTGTTACACATACATAGGCACGTGCAAACCTTTCTGTCCCCCCATCCCCCATGCACATTATGGTTAAGAACATGTGTTTTCCTATAATATGTCACAAGTTCAAGTCCAATGTGGGATAGAGTTGTATTTTTTAACCCTGTACAAAAATTACTTGCATACGAATTCTAAAACACAGAAAATAAACAATGTGAGAGCATAACTCATAAAACACATATACACAGATATTTTCCCCTGGACCCAAAACCAGGACTACCAACTTGATTTTTCATTATGTTCCTTTCAATGTTACAATACATATTTGTACATACCAAACCATCCAATACCATGGATCGAAAACCATCGCGTCCAAAACCATGGATCGAAAAACCATGTACGAAAATCATGCACAAAACCATAGTGGGTCCGCCCATCCTATTATAGAGTCCAAAACCAAAATTTTCTAGGGCGCTACCCCAAACCCCATAAAGTGGGGTTACGGGTATGCCTCAAACCCCCTGTGACC
>APFE030222915.1:0-14093 GCA_000404065.3 Pinus taeda
CCCTCCTTCTCCCAATTTTGGTTTCCCTCACCCCAACACCTCCTCCGCAAACTCTACCCTCTACCCCTAAGCCTCTTCGTTCTCTCCCTCCCACTCATACACCACCTTCCTAACCTACCCACCACCACCTCCTCCTCCTCCTCATCCATTTCCTTTTCCTTGGCCTTCAACTTCTCCCCTCACCTCCACCACCTTAGCTCCTCCCATTAAACTCTTTCTCCTCTAGGTGGCCTTATAATTCTCTCTACCATGCCTCCCCAACCCCCCCTCTACCTCTTCCTCCTCCTATTATTCCTCCCCTATCTCCCCTCACGCACTCGACCACCTTTAGAAAACCTCCTCCTCCTCTATTCCCCACATTCCTTCTCCTGCTCATCCTACTATTCCCCATTCATCTCCAACTCCAACCCCTCCCATCCTCCTCCTCCTCTGCCTCCCTCTCTCTACCCTACCCTCAGCCCCCTCCGCATCATCCTCCGCCTTGTCTTGTGCTACCACCCCCTCCCTCTCCTACTCGTGCCTCTACCCCTCATTCGGCCCCTGCCTCCTCTTCCCCACCTCCTGCTCATCCCCTTCCCCATCTTCGTCCTCCCTCTCTGCCTCACATGCTACCTCCCGCTCCTCCCTCTCCACCTCATTCCCTTCCTCCCTCGCCCCCTACTCCTTCTATTCCCTTACCTCTTCTGCATCCCCATCCTCTCCCTCCTCTCCCTCTCCCTCCTCCACCTCTTCCCCCTCTGCCACTTCCACCTATTCCCCCTCCTTCTGCTAGTCCTTATTTGCCTCCTCATCTTCCTCCACCTCCTCCTCTCCCTCTCTCGGTGCTTACTACTCCTCCCCCTTGCCCTACTCTCTTCCTGCATTGCCTCTTCCTCTTCCGACTCCTTCACAATAGTGTCCTCCGGGATCCCAACTCTAATTGATTATGGAAACTTCTTAGTATTTCTTTCTCAATTCCCTGTTTCCTTTGAGTGTTTAGAAAGCTGACAAGGCAAAAAGAAAGAATTTGAGCTCTGAAGTGTAATTGAATTCTTAAATAAAGATAAAAGTTTATAGAAGTTTTTAATATTAGATTTTTAAATATGGATTAATTATTATATTAATTTAGAAAGATTTTAAAACTATGAATGAATTTTAGATTAAACTTTTCCTTAAGAAAAATTAAAATTAGGGATAAATTTTAAATTTAAATTTTGAGTTTTAAAAATAAGCTAAATTTTGGAGGGAAAAGTGAATGAGTTTAATTTCAGTGAATTGTAATTTTAAAATTGTGTATATTAATTAAAATTAATACAAATTATTTATATTTTAAAAATAATGTGAAGAAAATAAATAAAAATTGTTGTTCTTACATAAAAAAAAAATTATATATGCTTACTTAAGATGTATACTCACTAATTTTTTCTAATTGGAACTTTTTTATTGGAATTTTTATAGCATTGTATCGTATCCAAATTCGGAACTTGGTAAGTATAACATTCCATAGTTGAAAAAGCAATTATCCATAAATGTTATCCATCACAAGAAGGAATTATGGGGAAAATATGTCCTGCCCCTAGGGTAGAGAATTGCCATTACAGGTGCTTCATCTTCCTGTGGATGAGAGATTACATGTCCTCACATATCGAATCACGCGCAATGAGATTTATGTATATTTATATGCTCACACTACAAGATTTAACTTTGAGTATACATTGACGCTATATAGCAAAGGCAAATATTTGTAATAAAATTAAATTTATAAAACTAAATTTAATAAAAAGTCAAGTGAAAATTGTAATTAAGTTGCATTGTAGAGGAGAGTTAAATTAGAAATAAAGGTAAGTTTTTTATTTTGATAAACCAAGGCGAGCTAAATTCATGTAATAAAATTGTGTTGCTAGTCGATTAACTCCACAAGTAAAGTTAAGTTTATTGAAATAAAAACAAATTTTAATTCAACATGTAAATATACGACTATTGATGGATTGATTAAAATAACAAAAATTTAATTGAATACAGATAGAGAGTTAATTAGACAAAAATACAATAAGCACTTAAAAACTGATTAAACTCGTCAAGTTGATGGGAAACATGTTATACAAAAAACTCATTAAACTGGTCAAGTTGATGGGAAACATGATATACCAGTTCAATTATTAAAAGTGTTTGTAAAAACCACTATTCATAAAATATTAAATTTACTTGAGATGGAAAATTCATTCTCAGCCAATAAGAATGAAAGGTTTCACATTTACATACTCGTAACTCATAAGATGACATGAACACACAGTTAAACCTGCAACATTTGCAATCAAATTGATAGAGAGGAATGATATATATAAATTGAACTCGATGCCATGGGAGAGCCTAAAATCATACCATATACATAGAATTGCATGCCATCCATGTATATAGTTATTGCTCTCCATAAACTCAAAAATTGTAAATCCTCTTCTCCTCTATTCACACAGCGATCACTAGCCCACAGATCGAAACATATTTAAACCACAGATTTACTCGCTCACTCAGACTCAGACTCACATTCAAACCAGCCAGACATCCAAAAACACATACTAAAATGCTCCAAAATAACACACATACTAAAATGCTCCAAAATAACCAGAATTGAAAAGAATTGAAATATATTTTTGTAGAGCGATTTCCTCACTTCATTCAACTGGTATATTCCCAACCAGGGATCAAAATTGAACACGTCAGATCCCTTCAAAGGGTCTCTGGCACGTCAGAGAAGTAGTGAGAAAATTTTACCAGTCAAAAGAAATTTAAAAATTGATTTTTGTCATTTAACAAAAAAATTGGAATAATATCTTAAAATTTTTTAAGAAGGGATATCAAATTGTCAACTTTTTTTTAAATTTCATTTTTTCTCAAATTAGAATGTTGAATTTGTAAATTTCTTTTCAGGTTAAAACTTAAATCTCATTTCAAAAACAACAGTTTCTTTTTGAGTTGTTTTTTTTTATTTCAAAAACTCCCATTTCAAAAACAACTGTTTCCTTTTGAGTTGTTTTTTCTAATTGTGCATATGATGCAAGTTCTTATTAATTATTATGTCACAATTACCTTTCGATACCATTACATTTGGCAGTTTCTGAGTTTCTCCCATAGATAGGTGAAAGAGGCGCTGTATATATATCTAATCTAACCCCGTTGCAATTTTTATCTTTCTCCTGTCCATTTTCAGCACTGATATGTCCGTGTGATTGCTTGTTTGAGTCCGTATGTACAGTTGGTCTGGGTGAGTCTGAGTCAGTGTCAGAGTCACGATATCTGTCTGAGAGTCTGGTCTGGTTGAGTCTCAGTCAATGCTATCAATGTGTGATGCCGGAGTAGTTTGGACTAGATTACCACCACTTTTGCAGGGGAGGCGCCTGGATCATTCAATTGTTGAGCAGTTCAATGGTTGTTGGGTGAGCGAGTTCTCTCAATTTTTTTGCCCAAGGAGATTAATCATATCTCAGTATTAATACAAAGTGTATAGCTCGTTTTAATTCTTGCATTTCTTTTTCTCTCTACTCACGTGTGTGAAGTCATATGATTCATTGTCTTCTTTTCTTTCAGCAAATTTGTATTAAAGAAGGGAAGAAGTTGTGTGGATGTTACTGCTTTTCAGTGAAGAAAAGGAAGGACTCTATTGTTGTTGAATTTCAAACTCTCAATGGTTGAAATCTAGGTATGTACTTGTGAATTTGTCTTCTGAGATTATCAAATTTAAATTCTCATTAATTGATTTAAACCTAAATCCCATGTGTGTGCATGCATGGCTGTGGCTCCACTTTAATCTGTGTCTAGTGTGTTGTTCATTTAATCACTATAACCCAGATTTAGTTACTGTCCCTTTACAGTTGGCTTTGGGTCTCCCACATTAGTTTTGTTTAGCCCTGCAGGGTTTAGCTCCTAGATTCAATATGTATGTGTTGTGTTTTTCCTTTCATCACTCTTACCTTGGTTTAGTCTGCTTTGTATTCATGTCAACCCGGGTTTCTCGGTCATGTATCGTTGGCTCTGCATCTCACATTAATTTAGTTTAGCCCTGCATGGTATAGCTCGTGGATTGAATATTCAGCTGCTGTGATTGCCCATTAATCGCTGTAATGCCAGTTTATTCTACCAGGTATGGTTGGCTCTAGCTCTCTCACACTAACCCAGGTTTACTGGGCTTTGTATCGCTGGCTCTATGTCTCTCACATCAAGTTAGTTTTTAGCCCTGCATGGGATAGCTGGTGGATTCAATATGTATTTGTTGTGCTTCTCCTTTAATCACTGTAACCCTGCTTTACGCTCCCATTAATCTAGGTTTTCTCTTCCTTGGATCACTGGTTGTTTAAGCTGTGTGGATATTAAATCCTAATTCATTGAAGAATAGAAACCCTCAATCGTGGAAACCATGAAATCCAGATATGTAGCATGCATTTTCCTTCTGATGCACCGTCGAGATTAATAAATTTAAATTCTTATTAATCGTGATTTAAACCCGTGTATGGATGGCTATGGCTCCACTTTAACCTGCATCTATTCTGCTTTTCATTTAATCATTATAATCCAGGTTTACTATCCCTTGACTCGGTCTCTAGCCTCCCATTTCAAAAACAATAGTTTCTTTTTGAGTTGTTTTTTCTAATTGTGCATATGATGGAAGTTCTTATTAATTGTTATGTCACAATTACCCTTTATACCATTACATTTGGTAGTTTCAATTGAGAGCGACTAGATGTCAATATGGGCCATGTATTAGGTCTGTAATTTCATTGGGTTGTGCCTGAAGGCTGCCCAAAGCAAGGTTTGACGACGACTTAAGTTGGAGATGAACATAGATTCATCATTCAGCGAACGTCTGTCAAGCAAAGTTTAAGCACGATTTATGCTTGGAGAGGAGGGCATTCAACAGGCTTCCTCATATACTGAACTTGATTTATTTGAGGATTCCCAATTCCTGGTATGTTTTCATATTAAAAAAGGAGATACCAAAAACATATACACCTTTGTAAACACTTTAGTTGAATCCTAAACCTGTTTAGTATTTTACTGAATTTTTTCATTCATGCAATAAACTTAAATTTGATTGAGCTACTTGTATATTGGCTTGAATGTTTTGGTCACAAAAATTTCCTACAAAATTAATCCTTATGTGAACTGGAGTAGGGATATAGGTCTCCAGGCTACCCATTAATCTTATGTGGTTAGATTTCTCAATCACACATGTGTAAGAGTAATGCATTTATTAATGCAGCCTTTGACATAGAAGTATATTTTTGTTTGTGAAAAAATAAAAAGAAATTTGAAAATAATTTACTATTGTCAATTGAATTGCTCATTTTTTTTTATGCTTTTCATAATGGAAGTGCTACATGAATGTGTGCCCTTCTAAATGAAATTAAGACCTGCACTTCAAATTTGATCACTGTTCCCAACCCTACCGGACATATGTACTTCCCACGTTTCATGGAATCCAAGTTTTCATAGTTTCCCTAATATAAACGCATTGGCCATTGGATATGCTTTTGTCGGGGAATATAGTTTTCTTTGTTAGAGAGTATACCATGTCAGAGAATATGCTTTTGTCAGGAAATATAACAAACTTGACTTATAACAAACGCACGGGGCATCGTTGGAGTGGAATATGCGGCTTCCAGGGGCATCATTGGAGTGGAATATGCGGCTTTCATTGTCAAAAATAACAAACTACAGGCGTGATATCGTTGGAGTGGAATATGCGGCTTTCATTGTCAGAAATAACAAACTACAGGCGCCCACTACTTGGCATAGATTTGTTTGAACGTTTGATGAACACTACTTGCATAAATGTGTTTGAACGTGGGATGAACTCCAAGCGCCCACTAATCACGATTTACGTAATGTAAGTCACTTTTTCGAGCAATTTCGAGGAATTCCCGGTTAATAATCAAAATTCAATCCTCCTTGCCCTTTCAAAGGTCTCCAATCCTTCCTATCCTTCTTAGAAATACAATTTTTATATTACTTAAAAAAATATTTTAATATCTAATATAATTTATTAAATTATTTAAAATCTAATTATTTAGAAATACTTAATTTTAAAAATATAATTATTTCAAAATTTGATAATTGTAAAAATGAAAATTGCAATCTCCAATACTCTACAAATTAAAAAAATAGTTAAATTTTGAAAAAGAAAAAATACTTATGGCAAAAAAAAAAGAAAGTTAAAAGAGTACTCCTGAAATTTAAAAGAAAAAAGTGACTTGCTTTCATGAAAGTGGACAGAAAGTGCACAAAGTTAAGATGCAAATTCAAAAGGTGAAAATTTAATTATAAATAAGCAACAAGCATAAATATCATTAGTGTTTTTTTGTTATATAGTAAAATTGTTAAAATTAAATTGAAAGATAGTTTGTTTAATAGAAAATTTCCCTCTTAGAATTTAGGATTATTAATATTATTCTCTAATAAATAAAAAAGACATATGGATTAATAGTCTTTTTATTTAATAGTAAAAATATAATTAATTTATATTTTTAATAAATATTCTTAGATTAGAAAAAATTCAATGATACATTATACATTAGAACAATTGAATGATACATTATATAAATAAATTATTTATCTCAAAGTTATGGACAAACCTAATTTTGTTGAATATTTTTATGAGAGTTGCAAAACCCTAGCCCTTTCAAAAACTCGAGTTACTTAATCTTTGCAGGCTTGTTTAGCTGCAATATAGTAGTTGTGAGATTACAATAATGAGAGAAAATATATGGAAGCATCCACTAGGTTTCCTAATAATATTTTCATTTTAAAATACATATATTAATATATGCATCTTTGAATTCACTAATTATAATAAATTTATTATTAGATATTCCTATTCATTGCACTATACATTAGCTCCCACTGACCAACCCTTCCACCACCACTATTATCATTAACAAAAAATGACATTGATTAATTTATAGTCCTTAACATACTAACTCTGAAATTAGGTAAGCCATAGTACACTATGATCTTTAACACAATGAATTCCAGAAACTATGCCCCTTAGTATGATAAAGACATTGTATCTCCTAAAAAGTCACACCACGCATAAAATTTAATACTTAGCACATTAACTATAACTTATATATACTTAAAGTGGCTTAACATAGTGAAGGTAAAGGTGAATCAAGTGTAGCTCCTTCAAATTAAATTCCACGAGAAGGGAATATAAAAAAAGTTCAGTATTTTGCATTTGATATTAATTGCAAGAGCATTTTGCGGGAGTCAATCTATCGTAATGATATTGATGAGTACTCATAATTATCGAATTGGATGATATGATAATGACCTATATTTTATAGATCATTTGAGGCCTTAATGTTGGTGTGTCAAGCCCATTTCACCTATTATGCTTATGCTTTCAAAACCTTAATTGTATGTATCTCAGATTTTATAAAACAATATGACCTTTTCCACTTTATCCCTCGATGCACTAAAATCAACAAAGTATAGATATGTTTTTCTAAATTTAATTACATGTATTTCAATGTCGATTGGATTCTACGAAAATACCAAAACAGGTGTCTTCCATAAGGTGCCCATTATCATTATCATTAGTTTTTTCCTATTTCTGTGTAGAAATCTGAATTATCCTATGGATAAGTTCTAGTTGTAGTTTTAGTGTATCTAGAAATACCAGATGTCTTGGACAAGGTACCCATTATGATTATCATTAGTTTCGTCCTATTTCCATGTAGAAATCTAAATTATGCTATGGCTAAATTCCAATTGTAGTTTTAGTATATCTAGAAAGACTAGCCAGATTCACTAAAGTAGTTGTGTTGAAGATTTTTCTTACATTACTTGTTTATCATTCAATTTTTCAACACATATCACAAATTTTCACTTGCGTAAAGTATTTTTATCTTACTTAAAAAGAGAATTAGAGTATGGAAGATATCAACCGATAACAATAGCCCAAAAGAGAAATTACCTCATTCAAAAGAAAATAAACTAATAAAAGGATAATAGAAGTAGTGATATTATTATCATCTGAGGAGGTAATGGAGACATCTATTGATATCTTAACTATCATAAAAATGGTAAGGGTTTCCTCTATAACGCCCCTCTCTAAATTTGGAGTAAACATATTGTGCTACATATTTTGTTAGAATCTATTAAATGATAGAAGTTATTGTAGGAGATAGAATCATTAACTGATGCAAAAACATCCAAGAAATTTCTCTGATAAGATTGCAACCTGCTAACCATAGATGTTATAGTTTTTTCATATTTACTAGCCTAAAAGGCATGGATCCAGCATGAAAATTTGAGCTCAAGTTAAATTGTAAAAGATGTTAAAGATTTCCTAAAAAGGATGGAATTGTAGCATTGGAAAAATTGGAGAAAATATTTAAGACTTGCAACATTGGTAGTTTGTTGAAGGCAGGCACTGAACTGTTGAAGTTATTTGTGGAGAGATCTAGATGCTTATGTCTTGAAGGCTCAAAGATAATATCCGAGTGTAGGAGTCAACCATGGACAAGATTGTGTGATAAACAAAAATACTATAGGCTAATGCATCTTCCCAAGTCCGCAAGACTACTACTTGAATTGTTGATGTAATTTCAAATGTATGCGTTAATTTTTAATTCGAGTGAGGCAGGCAAAGATGACACTCTACTATTTGTTGGAGTGAGTACTGTCTTCCCAACCCAACCTGATAGTAGGAAATGTTTTTTGTAATTATTTTCCTACCACTCATAGACATGCCCTGAGTTAGTTATTGTTTCCAAATTTTCATTAAGCAGTTGCACAAAATATTATTTTCAAATTTCCATTAGCAATTTTGTCTGCACCATTGTGATTTCCATGAGAAACCATTCAGGCTAACATGTAAGAGTTCACTTGAGTTAAATCTTCACTTCTCATTAGATATTTATCTAATTTAATTTATAATTTAATATTATTGGATTTGTCTCCAAATATTTACTAAGTCGCAACCAAGAATATGATTTTCAAATTTTTATTAACAATTATGTATCATATGCATGCACCATTATCTATGCTAGGTAGAAAGGTTCAATGCTATATTAGTTAAGAATTGTCATTGCTAGAAGCCAAAGTCAACTCATTTTGTGCATATTTATCCATCATAATATTTTCAAGAAATATAATACATAATATTATGTTGACAACATTGAGAAGAAATCTTAATTGCTACAGGTAAGTATTTAATGTACTAACTTAAAATATCATTAACATTTGAATTAGTGAGGCTCAAGAAGGTGCATGCCACCCATTCAACCTTAATTATAATTAAGGCTGGGTGGCATGGTAGCCCGCAGCCATGCAAGCACATGTGAATTTATGCTAATTAATGAGAGGAATTTTTATTACTTGCAACATGATGATGGAGGCGGTAATAGCGACATTGGATCAAGCATGGCACTTGTGGGTTTACGAGCTCGAACTAGGTATCAACTAAGTATTAATATGGGAAATATTACATACTGTAATGGCTTCAAGGAGGTTTTACAATGCTCAAGTTTCCATGGTACAAGGTAAGTCTAGGATGAATCCAAGTTTTTCCAATAAAATCACACCTTTAGCACTTTTAGAAGAATTTTCCTTGTGGATTTACAACACTAAGTGGTAAAAAAAATAGTGCTCTTGGTCACTTGCTACACACTAAAGAAACAATGAGATGTGCTAGGGTGACTACTACATAAAGGGGTATGTCAATTATTTATACATCACTAAGGTAAGTTCAATATTTATTTATTGTTGTCATCAACTCTATGTTAGTCTTTATGGGGACTAGGAACTACCATAATTCACGAGTCTTGTCCTTATTCTTAATTAACCATAGACATTGGCTCTTTCATTTTCTTGATCAAAATTATGGTTATTTATAAGGTTTTGGTTTAGTGTTGGGTATACTTTATGGTGATGGGGCCAATTTTGTTAGTTGGTGGACTAGAATGCATAGGTTGGTCTAGTAACATTGCGTTCTCCTTGTGTTGGAAGGATGTCAATTTTTTGGTGGTTTGATGGAGGGTTGGGTGTGCCTCCATAGAGAGAGAAAGCATGATTAACATCTCAACTTGTGAATTTTAGCCCTCATCCCATGCATAGGTATAGGAGGTACATAATTAGGTTCCTGCGGTATTCTATCTAGGTGTATTGATGCTTATTGTTATGGAAATAGTTTTTTGGTTTGCAGGAAATATTGTGATATAGCTTGGAGTGAAATGCCTCATCAATGAGGTAGTACTAGAAGTGAAATTCTAGAGAGGGGTGAATGGAAAAGGCACATTGTAGGAGATTTAGGCCATGGTGAGGCCTTAGATCCCACTCTAGCCCACACACATGGAATCAATGACTTAGTTTCTCCAAAGGAAATTGGCTATCTTTCTTGGTAATGGAAAATAAATATGCTATGTGTGAGGATGTTAGGATTTTGGAAAATTGTATAAATCGATGTAATATTATGATATAATGGAGGCCCTTAGATTCACAAATAAAAAATAAAAAAATATCTATAACCATGCAAGAGAGATCATTGTTTTATAAAGAATGATAGATATGGAAAATTTTAATGACTAAACATCTGAATGGAATGGTATAAATAGGGGGATAAATTTGTTACAAACATTCACGAGATTAGAGAATTATAAGAAAGTAAATGATGAATGGTTTTCTATCATTCTTTACTTGGAATTTGTGTTAGTATAAAGAAAATTTCATAAGTAAATTATTATATTAGTATATATATATCTATGTGTGTGGGGATTGATTTGTTATATGTAACTGAGTGTAAGATTGGTATAACATATTTCAAGAAAGATGCATTCTCAATATATAATTTATATTTGCACAAAAAAGTCATATGTATATTTTTATAAAGGTAATCGATACAATTGGATTAAAATTTTTAAATAAATTTTAATGAATACAAGATAATTTAAACAAAATATCTACAATTACATTAAATTTATGATAAAAATTATAAATTATGGTTATGTTTTTAAGGTGTTTTTATTTAAATAATTCTTGAGACTAAACTTGTTATTTTGGAAGATTAGAAAAATATAACACTAAAAAAAAGCACTTTTCCCTTTCCCTTTTAAGAAACCAATATATCAACTAACAAACATCTATCATATATAAGAACCAAACAATTTATAGTTTCATTTATTAGAAGTTATTAATCACTAAAGTATGGATAAATGCAACAATAAGAATAGAGGAGATTAACAACATTTCAATTATTTTTTATAAAAACATCCCAAAAGATAATATCAATAAATCGAATTACATATTAAATTGTATTGTTCGCATGACTGGTGCTCTAAATCCTTGTATAAGGGATATGTGTAGGTATTATGACTGTTTATGTCTCTGTCTGAAACATATTTGGTCTATCCCTTAGCTACATATGAGATGATTTCACTCCATGACTTGTAACACTAATATGTACAGTTTCATATTCATATAGCTATGGACAAAAAAAGATATACCATAATTGAAAATGTAAAAATCCTCATTGAGATATAGAGAAGTTATTAAAAATTACCTGGTGAGCTAGTAACTTGTTAACTAGTGCTTTCATGTCTACTACTATGCTTGATTTACCAAGAATAATGAAAACACAATTTTATGAGCAGTGTTGAACTTCTTTGAAATTGTAGATCTTTGAACTTAGTGGCCACTAATTATTTATTGTCACAAGATATCCACGAGCTAGCAACAAATGTCTACGGGGACATAGTATACCAATCATATACTATCTATATTAGATAATACTATAGAGGGATGATTAGAGAGGAAACATGCATCTTGGTCAAGATTGTGTGATGTAAGGATTTTTCGAGGTAATAAAATTTAATTGTTACTTTGCTTTTTTAAACTAGCCATAAATCTAGTGTAGTCAAAATATCGACTTAAAAAGTAAATTGCAACCCTCCTTTTAAAGGATGAATTTTGTGTTTAGATATATTTTTATTAGTACAAAAAGATATAATACCAAACAAAACATTTTATTTTATGCCTCTTCTCTGAAACAATCAACATTTACATTTTCAATGTTTTTTATGAATCTGAGTTAAATAAAATATTTTATTACTTATTTATGTTGTTATTTGAACAATAATTATCATTTAATCCAATCCAAAAGTCATGAATATTAAAGGAATTATAATTGTAAAATAATAAAATTTAAATTTAAATTTTTTATCAAGGTTGTTGAAGGCTAAACAGTATTATCTAAAATTTTGTAATAGTTTTTGCATTTTGATCACCATTTAATGTGGCGGGGAAAAGAAATACAAGGAACATTACTTTCTATGTATTAGGATTATTACTATTATTTATATGAGTGTATGTGATTTAAAATTGTATTCAACAACCTTATCATTATCATGTTATATAAAATAATTTTAAATGTTAGGAGACATCAATTCATTCTTTATAAGAAACCATACTTTCCTTATAATACATGTGTTGTGCTATAAAAACTATCCTAGATCCATCTTAATTGAAACCTATTAAGTGGATAGAGTGATAATATATTTCAAGTTGCAAACCTTTCTTTAAGTTTTTCACTCACAAAAGTGGTATCATCTTGAAATATTTGATCCCTCTTAGTACTTGATAGATATAGAGTAAATATAGATCTAGGTTGGTTCATCTCCATAATAAATTACATTGTCTTATCTATAAAGTTTTGGTGGAAAGAAAATAAAACAAAGTTGTTCAAAAAACCAAATTGCAAAACCAATGTTAAATTTCAACAACAAACTTTTCATGGAAAGGGAATCGATATCATTAACAAATATTTGTAATATATTAATTTTAAAATATTTAAATAAATATCACTCAACGTCAAATCTTCAAGGGTTCTTTACAAAAATGTCCTAAATATGTTTCCCAATCTCATTATGGAAAAAATAAATAACCAAAAAATGATTCATTCAAATATTCCTCCACAAACTCACACATGTTCAATGAGATAATTTTACTAAAAATAAACCAAATGAAACCTTGATTTAAAATAAATAAGTTTCTAAGAAAATATTCACACAATAGTCATTTCACGGTGTATAAGCATATATATGACCAACAAAATCATTAACCAAGTTAGACCATTCCCTTTTCAAACACTCATACATTTTCAACCACATAAATTTACATAAAATAGATCAAATGACATTGAGACAAAGTAATTTTTTTAATATAAAAAAACTATATACCTCCCAATAGGACAATGTTTCCTACACAAAGAAAAAATAAAAAACAACATTAATTATAAAAAAAAAATTAAATAGACCCCTATTTTTTCCCTTTCTAATTTTAAATTATTAACAATCAATTTAAACAAAGTAAAATCTGACCATAATATATAGAAGAGTTTCATGTTGTACTCATACAATATATGAAAATAAAATCATAGGAAGTAATTCACAATAAAAATAAATTCCACAAACACTAGACTTAAAGACAAATGAATCAAATGAAACCCCACATTTCTTTTCTTCTCATTTAACTTTTTTCAAAAATGATTTGAAACAAAGTAGAGTCCCCTTGTTCTCTTCCTTATTTGTAAAAAATAGATGTGGATTTAAAGCTTCAAAAAACCCAAATTTTAACCTTACATTGGAATGGTTTGGGCATAAATTCATGGTTCTCTCCATGGGAGTTAGGCCATAGAAATTCATGAGGAAAGATGAGATATGCTAGCTCAAAAATCCAATTTGCAATAAATGAGAATGAGAATATTACTTTAGATAATAAATAAACATAAAATGTGTATGAATAGATAGTGAAATACTGTTGAAGGTCACAAATAGGCCCTCCACCATTCCATCACTTTGTCACCCTATCTCTCTCTTACTCTCTATAATTCTTCCTCACTCTCACTCCTCTTATGCCTCTCTCACAGTGTCTCTAAATCTCTCTCTATGACTCTTACTATGGTTCTCTCTCTCTCTCTCTCTCTCTCTCTCTCTCTGTCAATCTCTCACTCTCTTATTCATTGTCTTACCCTCTCTCTTCTGCAATCTCCTTCTCTCTCTTCCCCCCTCTCTCTCTTTCTCTCTCTCTCTCTCTCCTTCCTCCTCCCTCTCCCCCTCTCCCTC
>APFE030222918.1:0-32971 GCA_000404065.3 Pinus taeda
CACATCAATGGATTCTCCAGTGGAGTCGCCAATTTGTCATGCGGAAAGAGTTATTTTTGCGGACAAACCTAACCTCCCTAGGAGTCTGAGACTCTCTAGTGACAAACAAACCAAACAAGAGCAATCCTTCTCTAAACATACATCATTCTATGAGAACTGAGTGTTTTCCGATCTTACCTTAGGTCCAACGCTTGTTGTAGCAGTCCAGCCTTGCTGATCCAGATGAGCTCCTCCTTCACTTTAAGACCTGCATACACTAACAAGGCAAGCGATTACATAACACCTGAATATTTCATAAAACAAAGCATATTCATCACATAGACCAAGGAGTACATGAAATAATTCATTAACAACAAATCATTGAGAAGAATGGACTTATTTGTATTAAGGGAACAAAAAAGGAACCATTACAACCTGAGCCTTGGTGTTGTGCAAGCTCCTCCCAGGGTCCAACAAGAGATTTGCTCTACTTTGACAATCTCACCCACTCCCAATATGGCAACAAGAAAGGATAGTGATCTCTCCTCACAAGTCAACAATGGAAGTCCTAATTCCAGCAGCATCTACCCTTTGGAATGTTCAGCTTTCAACCTCCCCTCTTCTGGCCCAAGGCCTGTATTTATAGTGTTCTAGAGGAAGTTATTCAGTTCCAATATCAATGGGATACTCCCTCTTTTGGATGGGGAGCTCCTCTCTTGATGGGATAAGTTCCTCTATCATAGGGATGCATGAACCATCTGGAGGCGCTCAATACACGTCAAACACTCTTCTAGAAAGCTCTAGAAGTGACACAAGTAACTTTTTTAAGATGAAACTTGCGCCTTTTGCTTTTGACCTTTACAGGGGTACGCACCCAACCTTTAGCTTACAGAGCGTACAAGTACGCAGGTACAGTGTTTTTGGAGTGCGTACACGCAGGCAAGTTAGAGAGAACCTGCGTACCCAGAGATAAACATGTTTTTAAGTGACTTTCTCTCTTTTTGAAGTTTGACATGAAGAGCAGAGGTATGAGGCTTGACAAGGAGGGTAATATGACTATTGATGGAGCCATATTAACTGCAGATAGTCATGGTGACAAATTTCAGTGTAACATACCTCTAAATGGTATCTTCTAAAAAACGCCACATCCTTTCTATCCCTATGGTTGTTTCCCTTTGTATGGCTTCTTCTTTGCCATCAGAGCAAGATCGTCACTTTGTGGTCTCAAATTCTGTCGCACTTTTCTTCCTGTATCAGGATTCCTTTTAGCTCTTCAAATGCATGGGTTTTGAAACTTGCAGAAAAGCCTATGATGAACATATGGTATTCATCCTTCATCTCATTCAATGTAATTGCGATAAGATTGGAATTAACACTTTCTCCTCGATGCCACCCAATATGTCCTTTAGGTCCTTGACCCATGCAATGAATCTTGCAACAGATTCATTCTTCTCCATCCTCTTGGAAAACAACTTGCCTTTGAGTGACAAGATGTGGTTGGTTTTCTGCATCTGGTAAAGGTTCTTGAGTGTAGTCCATATCTCATTGGATGATTTACAGTCTTCGATATGTGGGATAATGTTGTCTTTAACATGAAACTTCAATAAGACTTTCGTCTTATTCTCCCTTTTATCCCAATCATGTATTAGTGTTTTCGTAGCACCTACCGAAATGGTCGGCTTCTGCTCATCGTCGTTGTCGATCGACCATGCACTCAATCTCCCTAAAGCAACGTCTGTAGCTTGAATTTCCAATTGGTATAATTGGTCCCATCGAGTTTGTTAGTCTCGTTGAGATAAGCTTCTGTGAAATTATTCATTTTTTACTAATCGGATTCCAGATCCCCGATCTTCTATCGATTCTAACCAAGTGAATAATTACAAGCTACATTAAAAAAAAAATCTCAACACATACCAAATCTTTTGAATCGATCACAGATCTTCCACCAATCTACCACGATGTCTGTGGCTGCAACTCAAATCCACCAGTCAACTGGCAAGATCTCATGCATAGAACCAGAAAAACACATCAACGCTCATTGACACTAAAAAACGACAATTTTTGGGCGCGATGATCAAAATTGCTCTAAGGAAAGGCCGATCATCGTGGGTTTGACCCAGAAATCCGCGATGACCATGGCTTCTGTTACGCCAAAATTTCGATGATAGCCTTGTGCTCAGTTGGAGAAACGCTAAGACTTGTGAGAAAGAAAAATTTTCCTGCGAGTAAGGTATGTCACTCCCAACCACGTAGACCCCGAAACTGTGAGCACTGAGGCTCCCATGTTGCCATTGGGGCATTGTAGTCATGAAGGATATATAGCCACTAGGTCCCTAATGTAGCCAATAAGGCTCTGTAGGTAAATGAGGCTCAGTAGATCTCTGCTTTGATACCATGTTAGAAAACTGAAAAGAAAATAAATGAATTGAATTAACCAACAGCTCACAGGTGAGCAAGCTGCACCTGGAGGCTACACAAACTGGAGCATACACACTCTCATCAATTAACCAAAGATGATTCAATAAATACATCACAAAGGAATAGGGAGGTAAGAAAAAAATCCTACAACCTAGGAACTAATCATAACTTAAGGAGTTACGTTACAACCATGTAACCATTTCTCCATTAATACAAAAAAATATAAATTAATTTCAACTTTAAATTAATTTTCACATGTAGAACCTCTAGTGATAAATTCAAGATGGTTTTGGAAATGTCTCATTTTCTAAGAATTCATATTTACAAAGACAAATATTTTAGCAAGTATATGTATGTTTTGATGTGTTTCTTCTATGTTATGGATAATGACATCTTACTTGTCATTATCATGTGACTTTTTACTCTTGTTTTGATTCTCCCCATGTGATGTGATTGTGGGGTCATCAACATTAACACATTTGATTAAAAAATTTGGTGTTTGTTTGTGAGGTGATTATAGGGTCATCAACATTAACACATTTGTTTAATAATTTTGGGGTTGGTTTGTCAAGATCTTCGTAACAAGGATTGTTAGTGAATTTTTAATGAATCTAAATCAAATATTAATTTAATTTTAACCTGGATTGAATTGAATTAGTCACCAATCAAATTTAATTATATTGTGCAAGATAACATTTTCATTTTTCCTACTGAGCCTTGTTCCCCTTTTTATTAGGCACTATGTTTCTTTAATCTAAGTTTCTCTAGGGTTTCGTTGCATTTATCTAGAGAAATAATTATTTAATGATTTGAACTGAAGTTTTTACGATTTGAGTTTTGTTTGTAGATACATATAATAAACATTTATGAATTCAAATTTGTAGATTAATTTAAGAAAAAGGTCCAAAATTTAAAAAGTTACCCAACAACAACAACGATTTCTCTTTCACTCAAACTAGGCTACATTTACATTTACATCAAGTAACATATCACATTTTTCTTCATCTATGTCGACCATTTCTTTGCAATATGTGGTGCAATTACTAGTTATATATTATAATAATAAAATAATATTGTTTTATAAATTTAAGGAAACCATTATATTGATATACAAATAACATCCATATTTTATGTATAAGCCTTGATATAGGCTAAAACATAAGGGTTGTATAGTTTATTTGAAATAGAAATGAAGTTTGATAAAATATTAATTTAATTGAATGTATATGTCAATGGAAATACCATGGTATAAATCCATTTTATACATAATTTTTCATAAGAATTTCACCTTTACTCATTTTGATAAGTGATACCAAACATCCATAACCCACCACTTGTCTTAGGGATTTCATGCATTGATCTACATGCTCGCATGAAGTGTTGGTCCATGTAAATGCATTGATTTACATGCTCACATGAAGTGTTGGTCCATATGCATGCATGGAACTACATGCTCGCAGCAAGTGTTGGACAAGTGGACAAAAGTAATGGAAATGTATACCAATACATGGCCATGTTCCTAACAAGGCTAGGAATTAAGAAGGCATACACTATTGGAAGAATGTTGGGATGAATGGAGGGGATGAATGTTTCAAATACATTGACTAGAGGAGAAGTCTCTAAATATGCTCTAAGAATGTTTGTAGGTACAAATTTAGGAGCTAGGAATGCTAGTGGGCATTGCAAATTTGAACACCAATAATGTACCTTCTTTCTAATTGTTATCTTAGTGTATTCAAACCTCAATGACCCTATGGTTATAATTCTCTACCTATTGTAACGGAGTTGAGATGACAAGATCATCTCTTGAGTTCCTTAAGAAAGGAAAATTGAATAGGAACAATGTGATTGTTGTGTAGTAATTGTGTATTCCTCCAAACTCTTAGGTTTTCCAGTTTTATGTTCAAAACTTTCCATTGAGCTTTCCATAGTAATGTTGTGTTGTAGATTCTATTTCTTTGATTTGATACTAATTGTTCCAAGATTTGTGAAGATTTTGGGAAGATACAATTTAAGGTGATAACTTAAGCAAAATACTTTTTGACTCAAATCCAAATTTGAGATCAAGAAACCCACGACCTGAGGACTAGTTATAGACCACCCCACCTGTATAGTACACTACTTCAACCCATACAGAATGTCATCTCACTACCACAACCTAATATCACACATCAAATTTTAAGTTCAAATGAATTATAAAATTTGAATATGTGGCGTTGATAAACCATGATATTGGCCCATGGTATTGTAGCAAAACATATTCACATGTTAAGAATTTTCATACTATAATAAGAATGAATCTAGTAATGTCATGTCAAATATTAGCGAATTATGGCCTTTTGAGTATATGATATTGATAAAGCATGATTTTGGTATTGTTACAAAAACTATTAAAACGTTAATAATTTTCACGGTAAAATAAGAATGAATAAGGACTATTGTAACCATATAAGCTAAATAGCTTGTAAATGCCAATAGGCATGAGTTCACAATAAGAATTACAACACTTACCTTCATATATTTCACATTGTCCACATTATTAAAAAAATCATAAAAAATAACTAAATCATAACTTTATTTTAATTTATTATTATTAACTATAAAAACAATTAATATGAGTTAAACAAAATTCTTAACCATGGATATTCACTATTACTTTACACTTTTAAATAGCTTTTGTTACAATACTATGGCTTATCAATGCCACATACCCAATATGACATGTGTTGAGATGACATTTTTTTTAATTAGTTAATTTGAGATAAATTAATTAAAAGTGCATAACTAATTTGGACATAACTATTAACCCTTGATTGTGAGTATTATTATGAATACTTAGACATATTCCATGGAGATTAAATCTTTACCATCCATATAATTAAATTAAAATTTTGAAAAGGCTATTATGAAATAAACATGCCTATTAACATAATTAATAATAAAAATAATCTAAAATAAAATTCTAATTGTTGAGGCTTCAAATTTGATTAGAAAACTATGGAGGCTTCCCCATTTTCTAAGAAATTTTTGTCAATTCAATTTAGAGTTGTAAAGCTTCAATATTTTGGGTGCCCTAAGCATTTTTCATGGCATTAAATCCATTTCCACCCTCAAAACTAGTTTCAATGCTCCTACCAGGTTCTTTGGAAAAAAAATTACCAGATACCAGCCAATTATGACTATGGTGGCCATTATAATTTAATCAATTTTTACTTATTATTATCTTATATTTTAAATTTTGACAAAGTAAAATATATCATAAAATAAATTTATTATGGATTAATATATATCTAATTATATCCACTTTTCACTGCATATAACAAATCTCTTTTTTCTAAAAGTTTCATCTATAGACTTGAATAAGGAAGCCTTTTCTCATGGTTTACCAAAATCTTATTTCTTTCTTTCTAATATGAACTCTTTTCTCTATTTAGTCTTTGGTTTATTTACTTTGTTTTTACAGGAAAAACAGCTTATGATGTCTACATCCATGTGGTGCACAGCTACTTTTCAACATTTTCATATTCGATTGAGGAAACGTGATTCTTACCTCCTAACTTAGACTTTTCATATTTTGAATATTTGTACGTATTAGCAAAGTCTACCGATATTTGTACTTCGAATCTTGTTATCCACATTTATGTGGATGAGAAAGCCGGAGGCCCGGAAATACCATTTTACCATTCATATCTATGAATTGAAGGCTGTATTGGTTATCGTGTCAGCCTACCATCTCTGTTATATTCACGGGCGACTCCATGATCACCAAGTCGTTACATTCACGGAAACAACTATTACAGTTTGGGTTTTCCACACCTAATGGTGCACTATATGCCTTCAAGGTTGCCCCCACTGTGGTCTAATTCAACTTCAAATAATATTTTGTTTAGTTCTATTATTCCTTATCTCTTGTTCTTAGGATCTATTAGCTCAATAGTTGTTAGATGTGTTGCGATGCTTGGTTTTCTTGATAATTATTTTGATTTTAGATTCACCTAAGGAACATATCTTTTCAGTTTTGTCTATCTTCACTCATTATTATACCGCTGGAGCCATCTTCTCTCAACGATCATTAATATAGGTAAGAATGTATCCTTGTTCTTGATTTCTTAGGAGCAACAACTCACATTGTGTTTTTTGTGTGCCAATCAACTTTGATTCTTTACATATTTATTGGTTTGTTGGCAACATATAACACCTAGGAGACCCCCTTGAGACTCGAAAATTACCAATCCAAATAGAGAGGCATAGTCGTGGTAAGGCTAGATGGCCTATAATTATTAGGCAGGTCCACTAATGCCAATTTGCATGATAACACTCTGAAACCTTCACTTTAAGTTTATGCAGAACCTTGACAAACCTTAATAGAAATGGAGATAATATAGCATGTTCTCAAAACTATTACAGTTTGGGTTTTCTATACCTAGTGGTGCACTCTATGCCTTCAATCTTGCCCACTTATATGCAAAAGCTTAGCATGGTCCATAAATCAATTGAATGGAAGTGTGATATGTCAATTTATAGTCCAAAATATCCAACTTATCTAGTTTCAGTTCTTCTCTAATTAGAATAGATAGTCCTCTAATTCCTTGTAGTTATGCTCTTGCAATATTGTATTTATCTTGTCTTAATTTGATATTCTAATAATTAAAAGAGTATTTCTAAACCAGTGGGTTTGTTATTCATTTAGAAATGCTTCTCTAACGAGACAGTGAATCTACCTGACATCAAAATTTGCTCTTTGAAAGGATATTCTTTGTTATTGTAGTAGTCTGATATTAAATTGTAGGGGTCAAATTTGAGGTTACAGTGGCATTGAAATTGGTTTCTAAATTAGCGGGTCTGTTATTCATATAGAAATGCTTCTGGATCTTGTGATTTATTTAACAAGTGATATTGGCTATAATGGATTAAATTTACCATTGTTTCTCAACAAAAATAACATTATTCAACAAAAATGGTAACATTAATCAACAAAGACATACCTATATGTCTCCAACAACTGATGACTAGAATGAATGTAACACTATGCACACACTCTGTTTGTATGTCTCCAGTAGCTGATGAATAGAATGAATGGAACAATGTGCACACACTCTGTTTGTATGTCTCCAGCAACTTATGGATAGAATGAATGTAAGAGTGTCTGAAAACTCTGTTTGTATGTCTCCAATAGCTAATGAGTAGAATGAATTTTTGAAATGAAAACTAGTAAGAGTTGATGTTTTATAGTTTTTGATATAGAATTTAATTGGTAGGGAATATTGGCATGGATTGCTATCTCTGAAATTCAAATGTTTGGTCTCGATTGATTTGTACATGATCAAATGGTTGATAATATTTCATGGTTGATCCTTGTGCTTCCCTTTTTTTAATTCCTGAATTGAAATGGTTGGTACATTTAATACTTGAATTTGAAGGGTTGGTGTCATTTATTACATCCTCTGAACTAATTCCTGAATTGAATGTTGTCATTTATTGTCTTCAATAGGTTGAATGGTTAGACGCACATGTACATACGACTGACACACATTTCACCTATTCTTGTACAGGTATTACTGGGCAATGGGATGTGTTGCTCTAGTGGAAATTAGTGGGTGACTATTTAATGGGATAAGTGTCCTCCTCAATAGAATTCAATGGAATGTTTTGTAGTGCATTTTGACTTATTTTGTAATTGAGAGGTGGGGGTACTTGGGATATTATGTGTTGCCAACCTCTGATGTTAAGGTTTGGTATTTGACACTTGTTGGCCCAATCAATATGTGGGCCCATTTTGGACTAAATTATATAACTTATATAATTTAATATAAAGTATTTAGCTGCATCTTTTTTTATGGTTGATAAATATTGTTTTGGTAGTTTATGAATATTTTTTGATGGATGTGTAGGACCAGTACTATAACTAATATTGATCTGTGCACAATAATAGAAGGCTCTCCCATAGTGTTTTTCTCACCTTATAGTCAGATGCAACTTTGGCTCTTCGAATATTGATATCAACCCGCCCCTCGTTTCTCAGCTAACGGTCCTAGTTTTTTACATGAATTTCAAGGTCTGGAGATGCGTTGCATGTGCCATCCTAATCATTTTAAAAGTCTTAGATAGTCTTCGCTTGTGAGACCTTTTCATGTCGGAAGGAATTGAGTTTCCTGTCATGGGCATGCTACATAGTCATGACTCCTTGTGCAGGTGTGAATTGGTAGGATATAATTGATGTAAACCATTTTAATGAGAAAGAGTCGAAATTAATTTTCAAAAATAATAAAATCACTGAAATGTGACTTGTGTCCAACATTGATGTGATTCAAATCTAAGATTCTTCGCAATGGCTTGACGTTCGCGTGGGAGCTTTAGCTGACATGTATAATATATAACTATAAATGTTTGAGAAGATATATCACATCTAGAGTTATGATCCATGCTAATGTCTCTTCCTTATAGTCGATGAACTTGTCATAACAGTTCCAAAAATGCCAATCATATTTGTTAAATTTCTTCACAATGACCAATCGAAAATTTGTTAATATGTTCATTCTCTTTTGAATTTTGTAGCAATCCATCTTACAAAACCTAGACCACAGTTGTAAATTGTACTAGAACTGTATTCCCATGGGTTATCTACCATTAAACACTTTGTGCACACGAAACACGAACATGTATGGCTCTTTCACCTTTTCCTCCTCTTCCTTCCTTCTTATTACATTAAGAGATTCATTAACTTGAATAAGTGAACTATCCTCATCATGTTTTCTAGTCAAAGAAAAGGAGACACACATGGAAGGAAAGTTCGGCTAATTTCATCATTTTACTTTTGATGTGGATGGTTACCAAAATTGATGTGGTAATCTAGAATTAAACTAGTGGTTCACTTAAAAACCAATCAGCTGCATGTTAATAAGATTAGGTATGGGTATTCTTCCCGAGGGTCCCTCTAAGCTGACCAATCACCGTCAGTCCCAATTTGACTTCTTACTCCCTGAGCACTTCAATCTCCACCATTGAACTGGCTCCTTCAGATCCAACGAATATCACATCGTATCACACGTCAACTAGCCCGGATGACCTCCACCGTTGATCTGCCCCGTCCGATCCAACAATTATTGCACCATCTCGCGTGACTTCTTGCATGACTGATATCAGGTTGAGAGCATGCAAGAAAAGTGGTTTTCCGGTGCTACGTGTCAACCGTTAAGGTTAATCACACAACTTGGGACAATACCATTTACCATTTCTTAAGCGCGCGAGATACCGTTTACAACTTGGGAATACTACCCATGTGCTAAATACATAACTTTAAGAAACACAGTTTAATAGAGGTTTATCTTAATCTCAGAATAAATCCTTAACGCTAATTAACATCGATTAACAATAAAACACATAACAGAAATTAATACCTGATTAGGGTCTAGAATACCGATCTGCAGATTCAAGAGAATTTCACACTAGGAATAATACACAATGCCACACTTAATCAATTTATTCAATAAGATAGAACTTACAGAGTCTTGGCCCTCTCGGCTTGATTACAAAAAATTGTCCGACCTCTATTTCACTCTCAAACCCTATCTCTCACTCAATTTCTCGCTTCCTCACCCTCCTATTCCATTATCCTTTTATCATTACATTTTCTACTTTCCTTTATGGATCGAATCTTATCCTAACAAAATTGACAACTCAACCTCTATTTTTATCAGCTCAACTATTAAATCCCTATTCTCAAGCTTTGATACACACCTATTCTAACAACTTATCTCCTATTCTAAAAATAATATCATGGTTTAATTATTACAATAATTGAAGTAAAGATAAATTCGAGATATCCAACTCTCTCTAATAAAACTGATTTTGACCACTCAGGCCAATGAAATTCATCTCATGTTAGCCACAACATGTGAACATATAATCACATTGCTGGCTAAGTTTGAATGCTCTTACATCAGACTCCCAGGGAAGAAAAGAATCATCCATCAGACTTTCAGGATTGAATCCATACTTCTGAAATTTTGCTGCTATCAACCAACTGGCATCCTCTATTCGATGTCCCTTCCATTTGACTAAATATTTAAAATAAGCCTATCCCTTGGTTCTTTTAGTTACTCTTTTCTCCATAGCAGCTTCCACCTTTTTCTTGAATATTTTAGGCATTTATACTTCCCAATGTACAATCTGTTCTTCATCTTCTGCAAGTTCATTTTGTATCCTTGTCTTTTTCTCCTTGTATGGGTACAAATCTGCAACATTGAAGATAGGTGATATTCCAATCCCTTCTAGCAACTCAATTTCATAAGCATTGGTTGAAAACTTCCTCACAATTCTGCATGGCCCTATATTTTTCATCTTTAGTTTATTACAAGTCCACACAGGAAAATTTTCTTTCCTCAAGTACACCATCACTAGATCTCCCACTTGGAATTATTTTTCTTTCGTCCTCATATCAACTCTCTATTTTTATTTTCCACTGCTTTCCCGCAATCTATAATTGACATCTTCTTGTAGTCTTTGCATCTTCTCCACAAAATCTTCAGCCTTTACACTTCTTGTCTCCTATTTGCCCAAATTTCTGAGCTCATACGCACCTCTTAGTTTCATTCCAAAAACAATCTGAAATGGACTCATCCCAGTACTTTGGTTTGGAGTGTCATTATAAGGAAATTCAGTTTGAGCAAGTGCTTAATCCCACTGCTTAGGATTTTGATACAGTAAACTTCTCAATATGTTTCCCAAGCTTTTGTTTACCACTTCGGTCTATCCATCTATTTGAGGGTGATATGTCGAACTGAAACTAAGGTTGGCACCTAGTTTCTTCAAAAGAGTTCTCCAGAAATGCCCAACAAAATTTGTATCCCTATCAGACACAATACTTATAGGTAGTCCATGCAACCTTACAACTTCTGAAAAAAGTAGATTAGGAATATGTGATGCATCACTAGTATTTTTACATGCAATGAAATGTGCCATTTTAGAAAATCTATCTACCACAACATAAATGGAATCATTTCCTCTTTGGGTTCTAGGTAATCCCAAAACAATATCCATACTAACTGCATCCTATGGTCGGTCTGGTATTGCTAATGGCTGGTACAATCCTGTATTTTGGTTTCTCCCCTTAGCATGTTGACATATCCTACAATTTTCAACAAATCTCTTAACATCAGTTTGCATCTTTGGTCAGTAGTAAAAATCATTTTCCTGAGCAAAGGTTTTGTCTTGTCCAAAATGCCTAGATAACCCTCCACTATGTTTCTCCTTGATTATGTTTTCCCTCATAAAACATTTGGGAATGCACAGTTTGTTACCTTTAAACAGTAAACCTCCTTGGATAAGATAATCTAACCACTAGCTTCTATTATGAATTGTCAGGTTTTGTACAACTGCATAAATATCTTTAAATTCTGCATCATATTTATATATATCAACCATTTCTTCAAATCCTATGACACCAACTTTTAATTCTTGCACAATGAAATTCACCCTGCTTAAACCATCAACAACTTTGTTCAACTTACCACCTATATGTTTGATCACAAAGTTAAAACTTTGTAAAAATTCTACCCACTTGGCATGCTTTTGATTCAATTTTGGTTGATTGTTTATAAAATGCAATGCATGATTGTTAGAGTACAATTCAAACTCCTTTGGTAGAAAACAATGTCCCCATTTTTTTAAAGCTTACACAATAGCATAAAATTCTTTGTCGTAAGAAGAATAATTCTTCTTAGCTTCATTTAGTTTCTCACTAAAGTATGCTATTGGTCTCTGTGCCTGACTTAAAATTGCTCCAATTTCAATTCCACTAGCATCTATTTCAACGTTAAAAACTTTTCCAAATTCAAGCAAAGCTAAAACTGGTTTTCCTGTAATTCTCTTCTTCAGTAACTTAAAATTTTGGTATGTTGCTTCTGTCCACTTGAATGGCTTATTTATCTCTTTGATTGTTTCAATAATTGGTGCACAAATCTAACTAAAACTTCTGATAAATTTTCTATAGAAACTTGCAAGATCGTGAAAACTTCTTACCTCAAATATGTTTCTTGGAATAGGTCAGTTCCAAATTGCTTGGACTTTTTCTGGATCTATTTTCATACCTTCTTTAGAAACTACAAACCCCAAATAGATTAATTATTCTTTCATGAAACTACATTTCTTCAGATTTATCAGCAGTCTCTCTTTCTGCAGAGTTCTTAGAACCAACTTAAGATGCTCCAAATGTTCTTCTTTTCTTCTACTGAAAACTAGAATATCATCAAGATAAACAATGACAAATTTTCCTACATATTCCTTCAAGACTTCATTCATCAATATCATGAATGTGCTGGGTGCATTAGTGAGTCCAAAAGGAATCACTAACCACTCATACAACCCACTGTTTGTTTTAAATGCAGTCTTCCATTCATCTCCTTCTCTAATCCTTATTTGATGATATCCACTCTTCAGGTCTATCTTAGTAAAATACTTTGACCCACTTAAACAATGCATAAAATCATCCATGCGTGGTAAAGGAAAATGATACCTGATTGTGATTTTTTTGATGGCTCTAGAGTATATGCACATGCGCCACTCACCACACATTTTTGGGCTTAGCACTGTTGGCACATCACATGGACTAAGACTCTCTATGATTAATCCCTTATCCATTAATTCTTGCACTTGTATCCCAACTTCTGCATTCCCTTGAGGAGTCAATTTGTATGCTTCTTTGTTTGGCAAACTTTCTCTAGGTATCAAGTCAGTGTGATGAATAATACTCGTGATTGGTGGCAATGCATTTGGCAACTCATCCACAATAATATCAGCAAAATCATTCAACAGAGTTTTGATTTCTTCAAGTAAATCTTCCAAGTTTGTAGAAGTCAAAATTACCTTAGGTCTCCCTATGATAGCAAAATGCATTTCTTCATCTTTTCCAACTTCTTGCAACAAATCCTTTCTACTCATCAGCATAACATTATTTCCAGTTTTTCTTTTGTCTGCTTCATCTTTTAATGGTAGAAATGTATGCTTCACTCCATTCTTCTCCAAGGTATAGGTGTTTCTTCTACCATCATGAATGGCTTTTCTATCAAATTGCCAAGGTCTTCCCAGCAATACATGGCATACATCCATTGGAATTACATCACATAATATCACATCCTTGTAAGTACCAATCTTGATTTCTACTTTGCATTGTTCTGTCACAATAAGTTGATGTCCTTTTTGCAGCCATGATGCTTTGTAAGGAGTAGGGTGTACTGTTTTCACTAATCCTAACCTATCGACCATTTCTGTAGAAACGAGGTTATTAGTGCTTCCATTGTCAATTATCACTTTACAACATTTTCCTTTGGACTTGCATGTAGTCCTAAATAAACTCTTTCTCTGAGTTGGTTCTCCTGTCTCTTTATCTACTTTAAGAAATACCATTTTCAATAACAAGGATTCTCCTACTTAGGGTGATTCTTCCTTATTTGCAATTTGAGGCTTTTCTTCCTTTTTCTCAGCCACATTCACATTTCGTTGATTTGTTTCTTTATTATGAGGACAGTCCCATGATCCATGTCCCCATTCTCCACATGTATAACACTAAATTTCTCTTCCTCGGCCTCTTCCTATGGGTGCATATCTCTCTCTACTAAAATCTCCTCTCTGTGGTGGTCTACTACTTGAACATCCTGCTTCACCCCGACGGTGCTGAAATCTTGATCTAGTAGTTCCTCTATCTCTTGCTGAACTTTTCCCTTTGTTCCTCTGATTTTGTTTTCTCAACATCTTCTCCTCTTCTTTCAAAGTTGCTTGATAGGCATCCTAAATTGTCTTCAGATAGAGCAAGCTAATTTCATCCTGTATGTCATATCTCAAGCCATTGATGTACATGGATACCTTTTCGACATCATCCTCTGCATGTCCTGCTCTAATGTTCAGCTTATAAAACTCTTCTGTATATTCTTTGACAGTCATTCCTTTTTGTCTCAAACTCTATAACTGTCTGAAAAGACTTAACTATTAATCTTTTGGCATAAATTTAGCGTTTAATCTACTCACCATTTTATCCCATTGTTTGATCTTGGGCTTCCCCTTTCTTGCTCTGGATGTTTGTAGTTCATCCCATTAGATAGTTGCATGACCCTTCAATTTGGTAACTGCAAATTTCACCTTCTTTTTGTCATCAACCTCCTCATAGTCGAAATACTTGTCCAATGAACTAATCCAGTCCATCAACTCCTCTACATTGAGATTCCCGTCATACAAAGGTATTTCCACCTTTGGTCTTCCACTTGCTTTGCCCAACATTTTGAGTACTTTGTAATCACTTCCATCCTCTTCTTCTTCCTCAGAAGATTCCTCTGTAGCACAGGCATCTCCTTCAACTAGTGCTCTCCTTTAAGCAGTTTCCATTGTCTCCATCCTTGTGCGCAAGTTTCAAATCTCTTCCAGTAGAACTGCATTTGCTACAGGTCTCCCCCGACCTATGCCAACTCCTCTCCTAGGTGGCATGTTTACTGTAGTAGACTTAATCCTTGGGCTCTGATACCAAATGATGTGGATGGTTACCAAAATTGATGTAGTAGTCTAGAATTAGACTAGTGGTTCACTTAAAACCAATCAACTGCACGTTAATAAGATTATGTACGTGTATTATTCTTGAGGGCCCCGCTAAGCTGACCAATTACCACCAGTCCCACTTTGACTTCTTATTCCCTGAGCTCTTCAATCTCAACCGTTGATATGGCTCCTTCAGATCCCACAAATATTGCATGGTATCACACGTCAACTAGCCTGGATGACCTCCACCATTGATATGTCCCATTCGATCCAACAGTTATTGCACCACCTTGCGTGATTTATTGCATGACCGATATCAAGTTGAGAGCACAAGAGAGAAGTGGTTTCCCCATGCTACGTGTCGACTGCTAAGGTTAATCATGTGACTTGGGACAATACCATATACCATTTCTTAAGTGCGCGAGATACCGCTTACCACTTGGGAATACTGCGCATGTGCTAAATACATAACTCTAAGAAACAAGGTTTAATAGAGGTTTAGCTTAATCTCAGAATAAAGCCATAATGCTAATTGACAACGATTAACAATAAAACACATAAATGGAAATTAATACCCAATTAGGGTCCAGAATGTCGATCCACAGATTCAAGAGAACTTCACACCACGAATAATACACAACGCCACACTTAATCAATTTATTCAATAAAATAGAAATTACAGAGTCTTGGCCCTCTTAGTGCAATTACAACAGTTTGTCTGATCTCTGTTTCACTCTCAAACCCTATCTCTCACTCAATTTCTCACTTCCTCACTCTCCTATTCCATTCTCCTTTTATCATTACATTTTTTCCTTTCCTTTGGATCGAATCTTATCTTAACAACTTTGACAACTCAACCTCTATTTTTATCATCTCAACTATTAAATCCCTATTCTCAAACTCTGATACACACCTATTCTAACAACTTATCTCCTATTCTAAAAATAATATCATGGTTTAATTATTACAATAATTGAAGTAAAGATAAATTCAAGAGATCCAACTCTCTCTATTAAAACTGATTTTGACCACTCGGGTCAATGAAATTCATCTCATATTAGCCACATATTGTTGGCTAAGTCGGGATGCTTCTACATCAACTTCTTGCATTTTACCTTCAAATTTGATCCATACAATTTTTGTTTAGATTTTTTATTTCAGTTTTTTAAAATATACACATTCACAACTTTGTAAAACTCTGTCGAGTTTTGATAGACCTTATAATATGGAGTTCATTCAGTGGGTGGTTATTAATTTTTTGTAGAGTTCATTCGGTATGTGGTTATAAATAGTTTGGAGGCAGTGGGTTTTGAGTCATTCATATCCACCGCACTCTTTTGTCTCAGTGCCCCTCCAACTTCCTAAGAAATGAATTCACGCCCCTATTTCTAACTCTCTTGTCTCAATTCCCCTCTACTTTGGCTTCCCTTGTCTTGCTAGTGGTGGATAATCTATTGCAATTCGTTGGTGGTGGATACTTTATTGAAATTATGTTGAACACACTTATTTTACTCAAGATGATATCAATAATGCCCTAAATGAAACTATTGGTGCTTTGCATTCTATGTAGAACTGACAAAGAGATTCATATGTCGTGAAGCTGAAACAAAAGAATGCTAAAAGATCATCCCCTAATACTTCACAGGTTTATCCATTCTCTCCAAGGTAATGTCACGTGCAATGTAACCTAATACTATCCAATGGCTCTGTGCTACATGATTCAATCATTTTTCTCAATGTGGCAGCAGGTCAGTTTGGGTAGTACTGATTCACCTAGTTTCCATGTATTGTTGAAACTCGAGAATGAATTGAAGACAATGAGGAGAAGAGAGAATTGGTCGATCAAAAGAGTACAAAGGAGAACAAAGCATAATCTCTTAAATGAAATCTAATAATTTATCTATGGTATAAAACTAATCTTTGAATTAGTCAGGTGTTTTTTCCTATATTCAATATGAGAATCTCAGTCAAAATTTAGTTATTTATTCATGTTTCAAAAGAAAAATTTAACTGAGTATTCATAATCTTTAAAATGAAACCTATGGTCTATGGTTAATTTTTCAGTTAACTACGTGCTTGGTGTATAATGAATATGAGAATTTCAGTTATAATTTAACTGAGTATTTATGCTTAAAAGATAAAATCTTGAATTTAGTTCAATTAGAGTGTAATAGTTTTATTGTAATAGTATTGCTTCACCTAGTTAGCATGGTACTGTGAAAATTCAAGAACTAATTGAGGATGGTGAGGAGAAGAGAGAATGGTTCAGTCAAGAGAATACAAGGGAGGCAAACCATAATCTTTTAAATGAAATGTGGCAACTTATTTTGTGGTTAATAATTGAGTTGATGAGGTGCTTTGTGAATATGGGTCATAATTTAGGTGAGATTCATTTTTCAAAAGAGAAAATACTTTTTCTAGTTTGGCTTGAATATAGTTATTGAAATAGTGCAAATCTAGTCCAATAGTTTTTTTTTTGTTAAGTAATAGTTTATAGAATTTATAATTCTAGTTTTCTTCTATCTAGTGTTTTTTAAGTATAAAAATCATTAACTTTTGGAATAGAATATACCATTAACAATAAAACACATAAATGGAAATTAATACCCAATTAGGGTCCAGAATGTCGATCCACAGATTCAAGAGAACTTCACACCACGAATAATACACAACGCCACACTTAATCAATTTATTCAATAAAATAGAAATTACAGAGTCTTGGCCCTCTTAGTGCAATTACAACAGTTTGTCTGATCTCTGTTTCACTCTCAAACCCTATCTCTCACTCAATTTCTCACTTCCTCACTCTCCTATTCCATTCTCCTTTTATCATTACATTTTTTCCTTTCCTTTGGATCGAATCTTATCTTAACAACTTTGACAACTCAACCTCTATTTTTATCATCTCAACTATTAAATCCCTATTCTCAAACTCTGATACACACCTATTCTTAGAAAATGAGACATTTCCAAAACCATCTTTAGTTTATCACTAGAGGTTCTACATGTGAAAATTAATTTAAAGGTTAAAATAATTAATATTTTTGTATTAATGGAGAAATGGTTACATGGTTGTAACGTAACTCCTTAAGTTAGGATTAGTTCCTAGGTTGTAGGAGTCTTTTCTCACCTCCCTATTCCTTTGTGATGTGTTTATTGAATCATCTTTGGTTAATTGATGAGAGTGTGTATGCTCTAGTTTGTGTAGCCTCCAGGTATAGCTTTCTCACCTATGAGCTGCTAGTTAATTTAATTCATTTATTTTATTTCCGTTTTTCTAACATGGTATCAAAGCGGAGATCTAGTGAGCCGGATTTACCTACATAGCCTTATTGGCTACATTAGGGACCTAGTGGCTATAGAGCCTTCATGGCTACAATGGCCCAGTGGAAACATAGGAGCCTCAGTGCTCATAGTTTCAGGGTTTAGGTGGTCGGAAGTGACATACCTTACTCACAGGAGAAATTTTCTTTCTCACAAGTCTTAGCATATCTCCAACTCAGCACAAGGTGATCATCGAAATTTTGGTGTAACAGAAGCCATGGTCATCGTGGATTTCTGGGTCAACCCCATGATGCTTGGCCTTTTCTTAGAGCAATTTTGATCATCGCACCCAAAAATCGCCGCTTTTTAGTGTGAAGGAGTGCTGATGTGTTTTTATGGTTTTGTGAATGAGATATTTCTAGTTGAGTGGTGGATCTGAGTTGCAGACATAGAGATCATGGTAGATTGGTGGAAGATCTGTGATCGATTCAAAAGATCTGGTATGTGTTGAGATTTTTTTTTAATGTAGCTTGTAATTATTCACTTGGTTAGAAACAACTAAAGATCGGGGATCTGGAATCTGATCAGTCAAAAATGAAAAATTTCATAAAAGCCTATCTCAACGAGACTAAAAAACTCAATGGGACCAACTATACCAATTGGAAATTCAAGCTACAGATGTTGCTTGAGGGATCGAGCACATGGTCGATCAACAACGATGATGAGCAGAAGCCGACCATTTCAGCAGGTGGTATGGCAACACTAATACATGATTGGGATAAAAGGGAGAATAAGGCAAAAGTCTTATTGAAGATGGCTGTTAAAGACAACATTATCCCACATATCAGAGACTGTAAATCATCCAATGAGATTGGGCTACACTCAAGAAACTTTACGAGACGCAGAACACCAATCACGTCTTGTAGCTCAAAGGCAAGTTGTTTTCCATGATAATGGAGAAGAATGAATCTGTTGCAAGATTCATTGCACGAGTCAAGGACCTAAAGGACATATTGGGTGACATCGAGGAGAAAGTGCCTAATTTCGATCTTGTCGCAATTACATTGAACGAGATGAAGGATGAATACCATATGTTCATCACAGGAGTTTCTGTAAGGGACAAAGCCCATGCATTTGAAGAGCTAAAAGGAATCCTGATACAGGAAGAAGAGTGCGGCAAAATTTGATACCACAAAGTGATGATCTTGCTCTGATGGCAAAGAAGAAGCCATACAAAGGGAAACAAACACAGGGACAGAAAGGCAATGGCATTTTTCAGAAGATACCATTTAGAGGTATGTCTCTTAGTAACAATGGTAATAAATATGACATTAAATGTTTTTATTGTGGGAAAACCGGTCATTTAGCTAATTATTGTTTTAAGAGACAGACAAGGAGGCTATAAATAAATAGAGAAATCACATAGGGCACTTTTTCGATGAAGGTCATAGTCACGATCTTCAATTATTTGTAGTTGATTATGCTATTTTAGCTATAAAGGAGGATGAGGCCAAAACATGGTTCGTAGATTCTGGCGCGTCATCACATATGAGAAGTAATAGACATTGGCTCGAAAATTTTGAAGAAACCACTTGTGGAGCTAACATTTATCTAGGTGATGACAGAGGTTATCAGATTAAGGGGTACGGTGATATTCTGGTGATGTTTCCTGATGGTAATATCATATATATTAAAAATGTGATGTACGTACCCGGGATCAAGAAGAAATTGATCTTTGTTTCAATGATGGCAAATCAGGACCTCCAAGTTGAATTCTTTAGAACATACTGTGTCATAAAGGACAACAAGAAGGAACTAGTTGCATCAGGAGTGCATGTGGGAGGCCTGTATAGGTGGAATGTCAAGAGCATGCCACACTAAGCTCTGGCCTCAACAGGATTTACAACTGAGAATCTTTGGCATCATAGATTTGGTCATCTTAACCTATAAGATTTCATGTTGCTACAAAGAAAAGGTATTGTTGATGGCTTTCCTACTTTTCATATTGTTCATTTAGATTGTGATGGATGTGCATTAGGGAAAATGCATAGGGAAGATTTTCCTTTGAATGCTTATAGGAATAAAAGAGATATTCTGGAGCTTGTGCATACAAACCTATGTAGATTAGGTTTCTAGGTGCTGCATATTATTTTCTACTATTTACAAATGATTGCACTAGATTCTTCTGGGTATACTTTATCAGAAAAAAGGGTCAGACATTTCAATGCTTTAAATAATTTAAGAATATGGTGGAGAAGCAGATAGGGAAATTCATTAAGATTCTCCGCTCTGATCAAAGGGGAGAATACAATTTTGGAGAGTTCATGAAAGTTTCTAGGAATCATGGGATTATTCAATAATTCATAGTACCTCACACTCCGCAGCAAACTGGAGTTGCAGAACGAAAGAATAGAGCCCCTGTGGAGTGTGCACATAGTATGCTTCAAGGTAAGGGTCTATCCAATGGTTTCTTGGGCTGAAGCCTTCAACATTGCAAATATACTTGAAAAATAGGAGTCCAACTAAATGTCTCAATTTTAAAACTCATTTTGAAGCATTTTATGGATATAAGCATTTTATTTAAACTTTTTATTTGAAACATTCATCTAATTTACTTTCTATCTAAAATAAGCTACAATGAAATGACTAGCTAAAATGTTCCTATATTTATAATTTAGGAACCTCAAACCTTTACAAATTCATTATTTAAAACATTCATCTAATTTACCTTCCATCTAAAATAAGTCACAATGAAATGTTTAGCTAAAATGTTACTATATTTATACTTGGGGAAACAATTTCTTCATAGTATACCTTTTCCAAACATTAATATATATTGGGAACAAAAAAATATTTGTATCTATCAACATAATTTAACATTAAAAATATATTTATGGCCATTATATTTTATGATTAGACATAATATTAGAAAAAACCAAGTCACAATTTTTTTCTTGCACATCTTTTGGCTTGATGGAAGCTTTCCATAGATATTTTCCTTTGTATTTGTCAAATGTGGTAGGTGAAAATACCTACATATTAGCAAAAATAAAAATAAAAATTACGTCCTCACTACTTTACACAATTTGTTACCATGATACTGCAGATCAACCCTTAAATTCTGTGGGTAATTCATTGTTGCAAACATCATACGTCATGTTATTGTATCACTTTTATATCTATTCTTGGCCTTCCCAGTTAGAGAGGAATTGTATTTTCTCATATGCAACAACATCTCTATTAATCGCAATTATCTTTGAAGCAAGGACATGTAGTAATCAATATACTTTAGGATTTCACTATAACAGCCAAACATATACACATTGTTTTTTTCATCAAAATTGCCTCTTTTTCTTAGAAATATTTTCTAAAAAATGAAAATGTAATCATGAAAATGTTTTTTTCATCAAAATTACCTCTCTTTTTTTAGGAATATTTTCTAAAGAAATGAAAATGTAATCATGAAAATGAATTACACAAGATTTTCAGCCTTACTAGAACTCCTTAAGAGTGATATTTTTCATTTTTTTACAAAGAAATTTGTTATGAATGTGGGCCACGATATTTACTTCTCCTTACATAGTATTGATATGGTACGTTCTACTTGTGGGACATTCACATTTCTATCTCCATAATTATGCTATTCCTCCTTTCCATGACTCCATTTTGTTATTGAGTGAAATGAGTGGTATATTTTTTATTTGACAATTCCAAACGTAAGAGGTATTTCCATAATCCTCGATCTTACATGGATTGCAACGTACCACAAATAACACAAGACAAAAATCCGTGAGAGATTGATCATTAAATTTGATAGTAACAATGAAACACATCCAATTACATTTTCATGTGAAAATAATTAAGCAACAATGTTTTTTTCAAATTAACATTGAGATGTTGCAATATTTTTTTGTTGTTATGGACCTTAAATATTGTATTAGCATACTTTCAAGACACTTTCAAGAGTAATGTTCTTTCAAATTAACATTCAAATGTTGCAATGTTTGGTTGTTGTTGTGGACCTTAAATATTGTATTTCCACATTTTTGAGACACTTTCAAGTGTAATTATCTTTGAAATGTTTATATGTGAGATTATTTGGAGCCTATTGTGCTAAATTTAAGATAGAATATATTAAATGTTGGAAAACTGGAAAGAAAAGAAATGAATTAAATTAACCAGCAACTCACAGGTGAGCAAGCTGCACCTCGAGGTTGCACAAACTGGAGCGTACACAATCTCATCAATTAACCAAAGATGATTCATTAAATACATCACAAAGGAATAAGTAGGTCAGAGAAAACTCCTAAAACCTAGGAACTAATCCTAACTTAAGGAGTTATGTTACAACAACGTAACCATTTCTCCATTAATACAATACAATATTAATTATTTTCAACTCTCCCCCTTAATGGAGAAAGGATTATCCTGAAGTCATAACACCCCCCTACACAATACAAACTTCACTTTCCCAAGAGGCTTTGTAAAAATATCAGCCACATTGTCACACGTTTTACAGTATTCAATAAAAATTTGTTTTGACTGGATTTTTCCTCTACCAAAGTGAAATTGAGTATCTATGTGTTTTGTGTTGTTATGAAACACTGAGTTTTTCACTAGCTTAATGGAACTCTGGTTGTCACATTTGATGATGGTTTCTTCTTTCTGCTCTTCTCCTGCATCATGGAGAAGCCTCCTCAACTAGATAGCTTCACATGTAGTTGTGCATACTACTTGGTACTGAGGTTTAGCTAAAGATAAAGACATAGTGCTCTGCTTTCTACTACTCCATGCGATGACCCCAGATCCAACACTAAATGCATAACCTATGATAGATCGTCGATCATCTAGGTTACTTGACCAATCAGAGTCTGAAAAACCCACTAAAGTAACATCAGATGTATCAGTGTATAAAATACCATAATCATAGGTAGCATGAAGATACCTCGTTACACTTTTTGCTGCTACCCAGTGACTTTCAATAGGTTTAGACATAAACTGGGTCAACACACTAACAGAGTATGCTAAGTCTAGTCTAGTTGTAGTCAAATAGATCATACTACCAACTAGTTTCCTGTACAAAGTAGCATCCACCTCCTTAGAGCGATCGTCTCTACATAATTTCAGGTTCTGGTACAAAAGTACTGATGTCGTCTTACACTGTTCCATTCTGGAATTTTTAAGAATACCTCTAACATAATTCACTTAAGGAAAGTCTTCCCATAGTCTCTCCACACTTCCATACCTAGAAAACAATGTAAACTTTTGAGGTCTTTCATTTCAAAAGCCTATGACATCTGCAAGTTGATTTCTTTGATTAATGCATCTGCATTACCTATTATAATCATGTCATCCACATACAAGGAAATCAAAATAATCTTCCCATGTTCATCATACATGGTATATAGATTTGGATCATTCTTACTCCTATGAAAACCGGGTTGTAAGAAAAATGAATCAATCTTCTCGTACCAAGATATCGGTGCCTACTTTAAACCATAAAGGGCCCTTTTCAATCTAAAAACTAAATGCTCCTGCACCTGTTTAACAAACCCTTTAGGCTGCATTAAATAAACCTATTCCTTTAAATCACCATTCAAAAATGCAAACTTAACATATCTGGTGTAGCTTCCACTTATGCTTTGTAGCTACCACAATTAACATTCCAATAGTATTTAGTTTGGCTACAGAAGAAAAGGTTTCTTCGTAGTCAATTCCCTCTTTCTGTGAATAACCCTTTTCTACCAATCTAGCTTTAAACTTTTCTATACTCCCATCTGCATTAAATTTAGGTTTGTAAATCCACTTGTAACCTATGGGTATTTTTCCTTCAGGCAATTCAACTAGTTTGCAAGTATTATTTCTAATAATAGATTCAAATTATTCATTCATTGTAGCCCTCCACTCATGAGATTGACTACCTTCTTTATAATTTGTGGGCTGTATAGCATTTAAAATATTTGACATTAAATCATAGTCTTTCAATCTAGCTAGTAGTTGAGTCTGCCTACCTAATCTTCTCGGTAAGGGATTCACCTCAAATTTGTCTGCTTCAGAGCTTAGCGGGCTTGACTTATTGATTACATCACCTGCTTCTTCCTCTTTCTATTGTTGTTGTTGTTTTTGTTGCTAATGTTGATTGTCCTCACTGTTTTCTTCCATCAACAATGGAATGTGTCACTCTTCAAAGTTGTTCTCCTTATTTCCTTCCTCAGCTTGCTCATGAAATAACACATCTCAACTTGCAAAAACTTTATGACTCAAAGGATTAAACAACTTATAAGCTTTAAAATCAGAGTTGTATCCTACAAAGATGCATTTCATGGCCTTATGGTCTAACTTCTTCCTATCATCCTTGGGAATATGGGCAAAGGCTTTTCACCCAAAAACCCTTAAATGATTCACTGCCAGCTTATATCCATAAAATGCTTCAAAATGAGTTTTAAAATTGAGACATTTAGTTGGACTCCTTTTTTTCAAGTATATTTGCAATGTTGAAGGCTTCAGCCCAAGAAACCATTGGATAGACCCTTACCTTGAAGCATACTATGTGCACACTCCACAGGGGCTCTATTCTTTCGTTCTGCAACTCCAGTTTGCTGCGGAGTGTGAGGTACTATGAATTATTGAATAATCCCATGATTCCTAGAAACTTTCATGAACTCTCCAAAATTGTATTCTCCCCTTTGATCAGAGCGGAGAATCTTAATGAATTTCCCTATCTGCTTCTCCACCATATTCTTAAATTATTTAAAGCATTGAAATGTCTGACCCTTTTTTCTGATAAAGTATACCCAGAAGAATCTAGTGCAATCATTTGTAAATAGTAGAAAATAATATGCAGCACCTAGAAACCTAATCTACATAGGTTTGTATGCACAAGCTCCAGAATATCTCTTTTATTCCTATAAGCATTCAAAGGAAAATCTTCCCTATGCATTTTCCCTAATGCACATCCATCACAATCTAAATGAACAATATGAAAAGTAGGAAAGCCATCAACAATACCTTTTCTTTGTAGCAACATGAAATCTTATAGGTTAAGATGACCAAATCTATGATGCCAAAGATTCTCAGTTGTAAATCCTGTTGAGGCCAGAGCTTAGTGTGGCATGCTCTTGACATTCCACCTATACAGGCCTCCCACATGCACTCCTGATGCAACTAGTTCCTTCTTGTTGTCCTTTATGACACAGTATGTTCTAAAGAATTCAACTTGGAGGTCCTGATTTGCCATCATTGAAACAAAGATCAATTTCTTCTTGATCCCGGGTACGTACATCACATTTTTAATATATATGATATTACCATCAGGAAACATCACCAGAATATCACCGTACCCCTTAATCTGATAACCTCTGTCATCACCTAGATAAATGTTAGCTCCACAAGTGGTTTCTTCAAAATTTTCGAGCCAATGTCTATTACTTCTCATATGTGATGACGCGCCAGAATCTACGAACCATGTTTTGGCCTCATCCTCCTTTATAGCTAAAATAGCATAATCAACTACAAATAATTGAAGATCGTGACTATGACCTTCATCGAAAAAGTGCCCTATGTGATTTCTCTATTTATTTATAGCCTCCTTGTCTGTCTCTTAAAACAATAATTAGCTAAATGACCGGTTTTCCCACAATAAAAACATTTAATGTCATATTTATTACCATTGTTACTAAGAGACATACCTCTAAATGGTATCTTCTGAAAAACGCCATTGCCTTTCTGTCCCTGTGTTTGTTTCCCTTTGTATGGCTTCTTCTTTGCCATCAGAGCAAGATCATCACTTTGTGGTATCAAATTCTGCCGCACTCTTCTTCCTGTATCAGGATTCCTTTTAGCTCTTCAAATGCATGGGCTTTGTCCCTTACAGAAACTCCTGTGATGAACATATGGTATTCATCCTTCATCTCGTTCAATGTAATTGCGACAAGATCGAAATTAGGCACTTTCTCCTCGATGTCACCCAATATGTCCTTTAGGTCCTTGACTCGTGCAATGAATCTTGCAACAGATTCATTCTTCTCCATTATCATGGAAAACAACTTGCCTTTGAGCTACAAGACGTGATTGGTGTTCTGCGTCTCGTAAAGTTTCTTGAGTGTAGCCCAATCTCATTGGATGATTTACAGTCTCTGATATGTGGGATAATGTTGTCTTTAACAGCCATCTTCAATAAGACTTTTGCCTTATTCTCCCTTTTATCCCAATCATGTATTAGTGTTGCCATACCACCTGCTGAAATGGTCGGCTTCTGCTCATCATCGTTGTTGATCGACCATGTGCTCGATCCCTCAAGCAACATCTGTAGCTTGAATTTCCAATTGGTATAGTTGGTCCCATTGAGTTTTTTAGTCTCGTTGAGATAGGCTTTTATGAAATTTTTCATTTTTGACTGATCAGATTCCAGATCCCCGATCTTTAGTTGTTTCTAACCAAGTGAATAATTACAAGCTACATTAAAAAAAAATCTCAACACATACCAGATCTTTTGAATCAATCACAGATCTTCCACCAATCTACCATGATCTCTATGTCTGCAACTCAGATCCACCACTCAACTAGAAATATCTCATTCACAAAACCATAAAAACACATTAGCACTCCTTCACACTAAAAAGCGGCGATTTTTGGGTGCGATGATCAAAATTGCTCTAAGAAAAGGCCAAGCATCATGGGGTTGACCCAGAAATCCACGATGACCATGGCTTCTGTTACACCAAAATTTCGATGATCACCTTGTGCTGAGTTGGAGATATGCTAAGACTTGTGAGAAAGAAAATTTCTCCTGTGAGTAAGGTATGTCACTTCCGACCACCTAAACCCTGAAACTATGAGCACTGAGGCTCCTATGTTTCCACTGGGCCATTGTAGCCATGAAGGCTCTATAGCCACTAGGTCCCTAATGTAGCCAATAAGGCTATGTAGGTAAATCCGGCTCACTAGATCTCCGCTTTGATACCATGTTAGAAAAACGGAAATAAAATAAATGAATTAAATTAACTAGCAGCTCATAGGTGAGAAAGCTATACCTGGAGGCTACACAAACTAGAGCATACACACTCTCATCAATTAACCAAAGATGATTCAATAAACACATCACAAAGGAATAGGGAGGTGAGAAAAGACTCCTACAACCTAGGAACTAATCCTAACTTAAGGAGTTACGTTACAACCATGTAACCATTTCTCCATTAATACAAAAAATATTAATTATTTTAACCTTTAAATTAATTTTCACATGTAGAACCTCTAGTGATAAACTAAAGATGGTTTTGGAAATGTCTCATTTTCTAAGAATTCATCTTTACAAAGGCAAATATTTTAGCGAGTATATGTATGTTTTGATGTGTTTCTTCTGTGCTATGGATAATGACATCTTACTTGCCATTATCATGTGACTTTTTACTTTTGTTTTGATTTTCCCCATGCGACGTGGTTGTGGGGTCATCAACATTAACACATTTGGTTAAAAATTTTGATGTTTGTTTGTGAGGTGATTATAGGGTCATCAACATTAACACATTTGTTTAATAATTTTGGGGTTGGTTTGTCAAGATCTTCATAACAAGAATTGTTAGTGAATTTTTAATGAATCTAAATCAAATATTAATTTAATTTTAACCTAGTTTGAATTGAATTAGTCACCAGTCAAATTTAATTATATTGTGCAAGATAACATTTTTATTTTTGACACTAAGCCTTGTTCCCCATTTTATTTGTTAGAAAAATTATATATATGACAGAGAAATGCAAGACATATAATACGCGGAAAAACACAAACACATAAAACCAAAGAGACACAGATATACGTGGTTCACCCAGTTTGGGCTACGTCCACCTCGAACAACTAGTCCTTCCTTTCTATTATCCAACAAAATGAAGAGACACAACCTACAGCAGATCCATTGTAATATCCTCTATTTTCTCTCACAGTCTCACCTCTTTGTTTCTCGCTCGAAGAATACATGTCTATTACACAGCCTCAATACAATACCCTCATACAAAGAGAGGGGTTTCCTTCTAAGGCAAAAAACCCTAAACTAAGCATAAGTTCTACCGTCAGATCATTTGCCTAATGAATGACCCAAATTGACTAGAAATTACTATACTTTTACAAGGCAATTTTACATCTGTTTTTAGCTTTGGGGGCTGCCCTCGAAACCCCCATCGGGGGACTGCTGGCCCCTGAACCCCCCAGCCGGGGGGGATTAGCCCCCCAGGACCCCTGGGGGGGGGGGGGGGGGACAAGCCCCCTCCGGGTGGAGGGGTGTACAATCTTCCTGGGGTATAGATCTGACTGAAACAAAGACCTATAAATAATCATGCTCCACACCCAACATTATCAGGCACTATGTTTCTTTAACATAAGTTTCTCTAGGGTTTCGTTGCATTTATCTAGAGAAATAATTCTTTGATGATTTGACCTGAAGTTTTTAAGATTGGAGTTGTGTTTGTAGATACATCTAATAAACATTTATGAATTCAATTTTGTAGATTAAGTTAAGGCAAAGGTCCAAAATTTAAAAAGTTACCGAACAACAACAATGATTTCTCTTTCACTCAAACTGGGCTACATTTACATTTACATCAAATAACATATCACATTTTTCTTCATCTATGTCGGTCATTTCTTTGCAATATGTGGTGCAATTACTAGTTATATATTATAATAATAAAATAATATTGTTTTATAAATTTAAGAAAACCATTATATTGATATACAACTAACATCCATATTTTAATAAGCCTTGATATAGGCTAAAACATAAGGGTTGTTTAGTTTATTTGAAATAGAAATGAAGTTTGATAAAAGATTAATTTAATTGAATGTATATGTTAATGGAAATACCATGGTATAAATCCATTTTATACATAATCTTTAACAAGAATTTCACCTTTACTCATTTTGATAAGTGATACCAAACATCCATAACCCGTCACTTGTCTTAGGGATTTCATGCATTGATCTACATGCTCGCATGAAGTGTTGGTCCATGTAAATGCATTGATTTACATGCTCACATGAAGTGTTGGTCCATATCCATGCATGGAACTACATGCTTGCAACAAGTGTTGGACAAGTGCACAAAAGTAATGGAAATGCATACCAATACATGGCCATGTTCCTAACAAGGTTGGGAATTAAGAATGCATACACTATTGGAAGAATGTTGGGAAGAATGGAGGGGATGAATGTTTCAAATACATTGACTAGAGGAGAATTTTCCAAATATGCTCTAAGAATGTTTGTAGGTACAAATTTAGGAGCTAGGAATGCTAGTGGGCATTGCAAATTTGAACACCAATAATGTACCTTCTTTCTAATCGTTATCTTAGTGTATTCAAACCTCAATGACCCTATGGTTACAATATTCTAACTATTGTATTGGAGTTGAGATGACAAGATCATTTGTTGATTTCCTTAAGAAAGGGAAAATGAATAGGAACAGTGTGATTGTTGTGTAGTAATTGTGTATTCCTCCAAACTCTTAGGTTTTCCAGTTTTATGTTCAAAACATTCCATTGAGCTTTGCATAGTAGTGTTGTGTTGTAGATTCTATTTCTTTGATTTGATACTAATTGTTCCAAGATTTGGGAAGATTTTGGGAAGATACAATTTAAGGTGATAACTTAAGAAAAATACTTTTTGACTCAAATCCAAATTTGAGATCAAGAAACCCATGACCGGAGAACTGGTTATAGACCACCCCACCTGTGTAGTACACTACTTCAACCCATACAGAATGTCATCTCACTACCACAACCTAATATCACACGTCAAATTTTAAGTTCAAATGAATTATAGAATTTGAATATGTGGCATTGATAAACCATGATATTGGCCCATGGTATTGTAGCAAAACCTATTAACATGTTAAGAATTTTCATGGTATAATAAGAATAAATCTAGCAATGTCATGTCAAATATTAGCTAATTATGGCCTTTTGAGTACATGATATTGATAAAGCATGATTTTGGTATTGTTACAAAAACTATTAAAACGTTAATAATTTTCATGGTAAAATAAGAATGAATAAGGACTATTATAACCATATAAGCTAAATAGCTTGTAAATGTGAATAGGCATGAGTTCATGATAAGAATTACAACACTTACCTTGATATATTTCACATTGTCCACATTATTAAAAAAATCATAAATAAATAAATAAATCATAACTTTATTTTAAGTTATTATTATTAACTATAAAAATAATTAATATGAGTTAAACAAAATTCTTAACCATGGATATTCACTGTTACTTTACACTTTTAAATAGTTTTTGTTACAATACTATGGCTTATCAATGCCACATACCCAATATGACATGTGTTGAGATGACATTTTCTTTAATTAGTTAATTTTAGATAAGTTAATTAAAAGTGCATAACTAATTTGGACATAACAATTGACCCTTGATTGTGAGTATTATTATGAATATTTAGACAAATTCCATGGAGATTAAATCTTTACCATCCATATAATTAAATTAAAATTTTGAAAAGCCTATTATGAAAAAAACATGCCTATTAACATAATTAACAATACAAATAATCTGAAATTAAATTCTAATTGTTGAGGCTTCAAATTTGCTCAGAAAGTTGTGGAGACCTCGCTATTTTGTAAGAATTTTTTGTAAATTCAGTTTAGAGTTGTAAAGCCTCAAGATTTTGGGTGTCCTAGGCGTTTTTCATGGCATTAAATCCTTTTCCACTCTCAAATCAAAACTAGTTTCAAACACTCCTACCAGATTTTTTGGAAAAAAATTACCAAATTTCAAACAATTATAACTATTGTGGCCATTATGATTTAATCGATTTTTACTTCTTATTATTATTATTTTTAATTTCATAAAGTAAAATATATCATAAAATAAATTTATTATGGATTAATATATAAGTAACTATATCCACTTTTTACTGCATATAACAAATCTACCGTCTCTTTTTTCTAAAAGTTCATCTATAGACTTGAATAAGGAAGCCTTTGCTCATGGTTTATCAAAATCTTATTTCTTTCTTTCTAATCTGCACTCTTTTCGCGGTTTCTTTGGTTTATTTACTTTGTTTTTCAGTACAAACAGCTCATGATGTCTACATCCATGTGGCGTGCAGCTACTTTTCAACATTTTGATATTCTATAGAGGAAACGTGATTCCTACGTCCTAACTTAGGCTTCTCATATTTTGAATATTTGTAAGTATTAGCAAAGCCTACCGATATTTGTAGTTCGAATCCTGTTATCCACATTTATGTGGATGAGAAAGCCGGAGGCCCGGAAATACCATTCTACCATTCATATCTATGAATTGAAGGCTGCATTGGGTATCGTGTCGGCCTACCATCTCTGTTATATTCACTGGCGACTCCAAGTCGTTACATGCACGGAAACTGCTGTTCCCGACCTCAAAGTCTTCGCCTTGATGTTAATTTTCCAAAAAAATTATCAATAATAATTGTCTTCAAGCTAAAAATTTCCGATCCGTCCCGCCGTGTGAGCCCCCCGAAATGCATATGATTGGACAGGAAAGGGACAGGAGAAGCGATGGAAGTAGATTAAATTATTTGATTTTTTTTTTCCATAGGAAGATCAACCCAGAAGGGGATCAAGCCCCGCCGTAACCCCAACGGCGTTGAAGATTAAATTATTTGATGTTTTGCTAAAAACTAATTTAAAGTCTCAACTTGATTCCTTCCATTTAAGTGTTAAATTTATAATTTCAACTGCGCGGGAAACCACAGCTGTAAACCTCAAAACAGGGGGTAAGCCATCGCATCACCCTTTAGCTTAAAGTGGTTTCTGGACAAGATGCTCCGATGCAATTTGGAGCAGCCACGTGGATTGTCGTGATATCATCCTCTGACATTTCGGACTATAAATGTCGGTCAACTCACCCCATCCGATATGCGTCCGATTTGGTCCATCGTTTGTCCGTCGTTCGATTGCGAGGAAGGTGCATATGGGGTCTGACAACATTAAAATATTGCGTTGAATAAAGTTCGGTCAAAGCAAGGTATCTCATATTCGTTTGATCAGCTCAAAGACTGTCCGCCGTCTGATCGTGAAGAAGGTATACGGGCCCTGGTATGGAATAAAACTATGGACCATACCTTAAGTTAATATTATGACATGGTTTTTGGTAAAGTTTTTAATGTTTTTACGGCCCGTAATAGTTATGGCATACGGAAGTATGGGCGAAAAATGAAATGTAAGTTTTTAATTAATTGCATATGAATTGTATTGTATACGTTTTAGTATGAGTGTTGACTTCAGGTAATATAGAGTTGCACACGAGAGGAGGAGAACATCTGTTCGCAGCAGCTAGAAGTAAAAACCACACAGCTGGTAAAATGAAAATGTAACAGAGTTCATTTTTTGAATATGTATGAAACGCAGCAGCGTAAAAATGTTTTGTTTGTAATGTAAATGAAATGCAAAGAATGCACAGCAGTGCAGAAGGAGAAATGAATGAAGAAAACCAGTTGATAGTTTTGTTTGAAAACCATGAATTGTTTCACACAGCAGTGAAAAGGTAAATGAGTAAATCCCTGTAATTTTTGTTTTCACACAGCAGTGAATGTAAATGAAATATTTACACACAGTGGTGTAAAATTTCATAGGAGGCAGAGTAAGTTTTGTGAAAATGTTTTGGTGAATCCCTCTGAGTGAAAGAGGATGAATATGTAAGTGTTTTGTTTAATGAATAGAAATCATTTTATGGTGGTGAAATACTCTGTGCTCTGTAATTTTTTTTTAAAAGACTCCTCTGTGCAAAAAGATCCT
>APFE030222918.1:69122-79441 GCA_000404065.3 Pinus taeda
AAATTAAAACAAAAAATTGTTTAAAGTATAAAAATTAAACAAAAATAACATGGTCATTCCAGTATTAGCTATAAAAGTATAACAACATTGCTGCAATTTGTATAGCATTTAAACATTACATATGTTAAATAAGATTTTGACTCATAAAACACTAAACAAAATTAATGTGATAATTCAAATATGAAATACTAGGTTTTAAAAATTAAAATTAAAAATTAGTTATAATTGAGCAATGTTGCAACGAGACATAGTCGGGCACTTGTATAAAGTGCTGATTGTGAGTCTTAGTGACAGAAATACGATTCCATTAAAACGCTGTATAAGATTGTTGACTAGAAGGTTGAGGCTAAACTGTACAAAATATTGTAAGGCACCAGACTTTTACGCTGGAAGGCTAGAGTTCGCAATCTAAATATATATCGATGCTTTTTTCGATGACTGTAGTTATTTACTAAATGTATATTGATTGATTGTACATTTTAGTATTTGATATGTTTGGAATTTTTCGATGACTGCGGTTATTTACTAAATGTATATTGATTGATTGTCCATTTTAGTATTTGATATGTTTGGAATAAACTCAATTGTTATGTAATTACTTGGTTTCGAATGTATTGATTGATTATAGATTTTATTATTTAATAGATTTGGAACAGAGCCAATTGATATGAAGCGAAGTAATAGTTAATCTTGTATTAATGATTAATTTTACTTTTTTTCCCTGTTATCTATATAAAATATATTGAATCTCATGCTAAATACTTTGAGTTAAGAATCATATTGTACCGTTAGCAGTGCTACATTCAATTCCCTCTATTGTATCAATAACAGTGCTACATTCAATTCCCTCTAATAAATCTATCGTAAAGTTCTGAAAAATAATGGTTGGGTAAAGATTTCGCACCAAAAACATTGTGGGCTAAGGATCAGTGTGCAGACCACTAAGATTGAGCTGCCATCATTTACAATTACTCCAAAAATGTTTTAAAAAGCATTTCTCATTACAAAAGAGAATACGTGATAGAGTTTGCTTAGGGAAGTTCGAATGCGGAAAAATGTTCAATAAATTTGATTTACACATTCTTTGTTTAAATAAAAAAATAAGGTCAATGACGAAATTTAATTCTTTGTTGTTTTTCGGTAAAGTCGTCACCACCAGATGGACGGATTTCCATAGGATTCAATATCATGCCTGATCAAGTTATCGCGGTATCTTATTAAAAGTATTACACAAAGCTTTAGTATTGAAGGGTTTTCTATTTACTTCCTATTTGATTTCTCTAGAATTTGGTAGGACTAGTGTGGAATTTGATAAGACTGGTTGACAATTACAAATTTAAGCTGTAAAATTTTCATAATATTAACGGGCCTCCAGAGTTTTTAAAAATACTAAATATATATATACTATAAAAAATATATTTATAATAAAAAAATAATTTTAAACAACAAAAAAAATTGAAATTTGATTTTTTTTTTTTAATTCCAAAATAAAACAATCCATATCATCTGCACAATGTCTTACACAGATAAATATATCTTCCACCAATATCTTTGAGTACATGACCCGTTGTGGGGTAGATAAAGGAGTAAATTCCCCAACCTTGTATTGGCGGCACGTCCGTCTTTTTCTTGCTAAAATTATAAGATCTTCTGTAGGTAGTTGGATGTACTCTTGATGTTATAGAAGCAACTACGAGAATTGATCCTGGGTATCCCATAAATTAAAATTGACAATTACGGATTTATGATATGTTAAAAAAAATATCTCTTAACATTCCACCGCTATCTACTAAATATACTTACCTGTTGCTTTTCTACCTGAAGTACTGCGAGGCGATCCCCTTGCTCATGGCCAATTTAATATTGCAACAAATTGTCAAACCGTATTTTCCATGTCTTCCGCTCTACACAATATTGCAGGCCTTCCAAGGAAAGTAGGCCTTTCATCTCCAGCGATAATCACCATCACTTTGATCAACTATGTATCTTCGCCGCATACTTCAAAATTCTTCTTGGAGTAGTCTAACTAGGTGGAGGAATTGCCCGGTTTCGTAACTGTCTTGAAGGCTTTGGCGGCCTGCAATTCCTCTGCCACCCTCCCCTAGCTCCGCCACCCTCCATCCACCACTCCGCATTAATTCCCTGATTTGATCGAATCAGAGTTGGTCTAACAGAATTGTCGTCGTGGAGAGTTAATGTGCATTCCAATTCGAAATGGAAGAATTTGGAAATTGCAAGCTCCTCCCCCAACCAACTCTACTCGCCCCTTCAGCTCACTCACCTTCGGGCTCGACTCGGCGCCTGCAACTCACCACAAAACTGTTGAAATATTAATAATTCCAACTGTGCGCATTTAATTCCAGAAAACCAACCAGTTTTTTATCGCACTGCCTATTCACGGACAGTGGTATTCCTTGGAGGGGCTCTGATCACATCCAACTACTGACACATGCCCACAACACTGTTCGAAAACCACCCATTCCCCGAAACGTAAAGTTCAGCGAAAAGGGACTCCCGGGGAAATTGTGATGGCCGTCTGATTGACTTTGGGACAAATCTACGGTTATCAAAAAATATATATTGCCATGCAATATTGGCTAACCACCATATTAAATGTAATTAATATAAACTTACGGTGGTCAGTAAACATAGGTAAAAATATTTAATTTAATTTTTTTTTCTTTCTTTGTCTCTTGACTATGTAATGTTTTGTTTGGTTGTTCTCGAGTATTGTATGCAGTGGTATATGTAATGAAAAACTCGCGAATGAAAAAGTGGGGATTTCTTTTTACAGTAGCTTGAGCACATGGAATATGCAACAGCTTAAAGGAATTTTTTTTTGAATGTAAAATGTGAAGGAGAATGTTTTTAGAGCAGTGAATGTAAAGAAATTTTACACACAGTAGCGTAAAATTTCTAAAAGAGACAAAGTAATTTTTTTGGAAGTTCTTGGAGAATCCCTCAGGCAGAGGAAGAAATTTGTAACAACAGTTGCCTTTGATTAATGAATACAAGTTTATTATGGTGTGGAAAACTCTGTTCTTCATCTCCAGCAAACAATTTCTTTTATGCTTCGTTAAGATCCTGTGGCAAAACAGAGTATCATTCTATGTTCAGTCTTTTGTTTGAAATTACCAAAAATTTCCAACATGGTACCAGAGCTTGTCCAGGCTCTTTGAAAGTGTCAAAGAAGCTGAAGGAAGGATTTTTGTTGCAACAAATTCTCCATTAGAGTGAAGACTCAGTCAAGAAAGATTCAAAGGTATTTCGCAGATTATTTTTTGTGTTGTTGTTGAAGACAGTCAGTTATTTTTAAATACACAGTCAATGATTTAGAAGCATAGTTAACAGTGCAAGAATGGCTCTAGCGAGCACTAGCATGGGTATCTGTAATACCCAGCTCCCACAATTTAATGGAAAAAACTATGACTACTGGGCAATAACTATGAGAGCCCTGTTTCCTTCTCAAAACTTATGGGAATTTCTTGAGGATGGTTTTGAAGAAACAACAGATGAAAATGAGTTTAATAATTTAACTCAGGCAGAGAAAGAATGGTTGAAGAGCTATAAGAAGAAGGATTATAAAGCCCTCCTCTTCTTATATCAAGTAGTGCATGAGAGTGTGCTTCCAAGGATAGCAACACCCAACACATCCAAAGAGGCATGGAAAACTCTCAAGACAACCTATCAAGGCATGGAGAAGGTGAAGACAACAAAACTACAGTTGCTGAGGAGAGATTTTGAGAATCTATCAATGAATCAGTCAAACAATATTGACTCATTCTTCACACAAGTGATTGGTCTGGTCACACAGATAAGGTTTCATGGAGAGATTCTTGAAGAAAGGAAGATTGTGGAGAAACTATTGAGGGTCCTACCCTCAAAGTTCAATGTGATTGTCACCACCATAGAAGAGACAAAGGATCTCACAAATTTCTCAGTTGATGAACTACATGCATCACTGATAAAACATGAGCAGAGATTGAGTAGAAATGAAAACTCATCTCTAGAGCAAGCCTTTAATACCCAGATGTCCTTTAGAAGAGGAAAAGGTCAAGGCAGAGGAAATAAGAGAGGAAGAGGCAGAAGCCAAAACAAAGGTGGAAGAAATAGTCCAGAAAACACTCAGAAGAGGAAGCAATCCAAATCAGAACCAAGGCCAAGGCAACAATCAACAAAGTGGACAACATCATGCTCAAGGACAAAGGTATGAAAAATCCAATGTCCAATGTTATTATTGTAAAAAATATGGGCATTATGCAAGTGAATGTAGGAAGAAGTAGCATCATATGAGTAATAAAACTAGTGCAAATATCACTAGAGAAAATATCGGCCAAGATAATTTGTTGTTAGCCTGTAATATAGTTGAAACAAGGAGTGATGATGTATGGTTTCTAGACTCCGGTTGTAGTAACCATATGCCAGGAAACATAGCCCTGTTTTCAAAGTTTTATTAGAATGTGAAGTCACAAGTCACACTTGGGGCTGATAGTAAAGTTTCTGTTATGGGAAAAGGAGAGGTAAATATCCTAACAAAGAAAGGTGAAAAGAAAACCATAGCAGATGTCTATTATGTTCCTAGAATGAAATGTAACCTCTTAAGTATTGGACAACTTATTCAAAAGGGCTACAATGTTTTCTTTGAGAATGACGTATGCACCATCATGGATAGAAAACCCAACAAACTATGTATTGTTGAAGTGAAAATGACAAGGAACAGGATGTTCCCTCTCAGGATAAAAACAGTTTTCAAAGATGTGCTAGAAATTACAGCAGTTACACAAGAGGCTTTCCAAAGCAAACCAAAGGATGAAAATTGGTTGTGGCACTTGAGATTTGGACATCTCAACTTTGGAGGTCTTAACTTGTTGAGTAGAAAAGGAATGGTAAGAGGATTACCATTGATAGAGAAACTAGACAACCTTTGTGAAGGTTGCATATTGGGAAAACAACACAGAAAGTTTTCCATCAGGGAAAAGTATAAGGGCAAAAGCACCCTTAGATATTTTCCACTCAGATGTATGTGGACAAATGCAAACTCCATCACTAGCAGGCATCCAATATTTTCTAACTTTCATTGATGATTTTACTAGAAAAACTTGGGTATATTTCCTTAAAAACAAAAGTGAAGTGTTTGAAAAATTCCGTAATTTCAAAGCACTTGTAGAGAACCAAAGCGGGCTGCATATCAAATTTTTGAGAACTGACAGAGGAGGTGAGTATATCTCCAAGGAATTCCTACGGTTTTGTAGATAAAATGGAATTCATAAGCAATTCACAGCTAGGTACACCCCACAGCAAAATGGAGTTCCTGAAAGGAAGAACAGGACCATCATGGATATGGCGAGGAGCATGTTGAAGGGAAAGCATTTGCCAAATGATTATTGGGATGAAGCTGTAAATAGTGTAGCGTATATCTTGAATAGGTGTCCTACAAAAGCAGTGATGAATAGAGTGCCGGAAGAAGCATGGAGTGGGAGAAAGCAAGGAATCACCCACATGAAATTTTTTGTATGTGTGGCCTATGCACACATTCCAGATCAGCTAAGGAGGAAGTTGGACAACAAAGGGGAGAAATGTATTTTAATTGGATACAGTGAGGAATCCAAAGCATACAGGTTGTATATCCCATCTACCAAGAAGTTTTTTGTGAGCAGAGATGTTCAATTTATTGAGGAGGAAGCTTGGGATGGGAAAGCATAAGAGAAAATAGTGAAATGTTAAAAACTGTTTGTCTCATGATGAAGATGGATGAGGGAGATGGCTGAAACAACATCCCAACAACAACGCCAACAACAGGACAAAGCAAAGAACACCCAGGGAGAAATGAAAAGTGCTTCTCCAAGCAACCACAAAGTGAAATTCAAATGCATCTTCAAGCACTTGCACACCAATGAAAGAGGTTAATTTTAGAACTTAAGTGCATTTATGATGAAGGAATGAATTCCTTATTTGCCTTGTATTGTCATGTTGATGATCCTATTCATTTCGAAGAAGCAATTAAGGATAAGAAATGGATAGAAGCTATGGATGAGGAAATGAATGCCATAGAGAGAAACAAAACATGGGATTTGGTTGACCTACCAAAAGGTAAAGAAGTCATTGGAGTCAAATGGGTCTATAAGACCAAGTGCAATGCCGAAGGAAAGATAGAAAGACACAAGGAAAGGCTGGTTGTCAAAGGGAACAAGCAGCAGTATGGGAGAGATTATGAGGAAACTTTCGCACCGGTTGCAAGAATGGAAACCGTGAGAACAGTGTTGTCCATAGCAGCACAAAACAAGTGGAAAGTTTACCAAATGGATGTGAAGTAAGCATTCCTGAATGGACTATTGATGGAAGAGGTTTATATTGAGCAAACTCTAGGCTATGAGAAGAAAGGTGAAGAGCACAAAGTGTGCAGATTGAAGAAAGCTCTTTATGGGCTAAAGCAAGCGCCAAGAGCATGGTACAGTAGGATAGATTCCTATTTACTGGAAAATGGATTTGACAAATGTGAGGGAGAACCCACAGTCTACATCAAAGAAAAAGATGGTAAAATTTTAATTGTTGTGTTATATGTTGATGATGTGATTTTCACAGGCAATGATGTTTGTCTTATTGAAAATTTCAAAGCAGTCATGAAAGAGGAATTTGAAATGACTGACATGGGTTTGCTGAGATACTTCTTAGGAATAGAAGTAGATCAAAATAAAAATGGAATTTTTATCTCTCAAGCAAGATATGTAAATGAAGTGTTGGGCAGATTTAATATGCAAGAGTGCAAGGCAACAATCACTCCCACAGTAATGGGATTAAAACTCAGCAAAGAGGACAGTTGCAAGGATTTTGATCCTAGTTTGTACAAGAGCATAGTTGGCAGCCTTATGTATTTAATTGCAACTAGACCTGACATAATGTTTACTGTTAGTTTAATTTCTAGATTCATGGAGAGGCCGAAAGAAGCACATTGGCAGGCAGCAAAAAGAATTCTGAGGTATGTTAAAGGTACTAAAAGTTTTGGCATCTTATATAATGTCTCAGAACATTCAGATTTAGTTGGATACACTGATAGTGATTGGGCTGGAAGTGTATATGATCGGAAAAGAACTTACGATTATGTTTTTCACATGGGTTCAGGAGCCATTTCATGGGCTTCTAAGAAGCAGTCCATTGTAGCATTGTCTACAGCAGAGGCAGAATATGTGGCAGCTACAGCAGCAACATGTCAAGCAATGTGGATGAGAAGGATGTTGAGGAGCTTAGGCCAAGAGGAGGAAAAAGCAACAGTGATTTTTTGTGGCAATAGCTCAGCTATTGCATTATCAAAGAATTCAGTGTTTCATAAGAGAACGAAACACATTGACACGAGGTTTCATTACATCAGGGAATTGGTGAGCAATGGAGAAATTGTCTTAGAACATTGCACGACTCAGGAACAGGTAGCAGACATTCTGACAAAGCCACTGGACCAGAAAAGCTTTGAGTTTTTGAGAAAATGTTTGGGTATGACTAAATGCCCAGCAGTTGAAATTAAAGGGGAGTGTTGAAATCGTAATTTCAACTACCATACCAGCTGAACAGCCCCGCGGCATTTATTCCGGAAAACCACTTCAGAAAACCACAGTACATTTCGCACTGCTTTTTGCAAAAAGTTGTTTCTGTCAGAGGGCCTCCAAACACCTCGACTTGCTGCCACGCGTCCTGTGTACGAACAAAAAACCACCCACTCCCTGGAAGCTAAACTTCGATTGGTTTGTGTGAGTTTGGTGTGCGAATTGCGTCCGATTAGGTCAACGAACAAGGATCTTCATCAACCTGCCAGGACATTATTTTTACTTTTACCGCACGTTTCATTTAATACATTTAATGCTTTTGTCATAGTCTTAGGTAAAGTTTTTAATGTTTTCATACGACATGTAATTTTTTTTGGTTAACCCATATAGTATGTACGCCATATAGTTTTGGTTGTATGTGTGTTGACTTTAGTTTGTATTGCACACGGGATGAGAAGTAGAGGGTTCGCAGCAGTGTAAAAAGAAAAAGACTCCCGAAAGTAAAAATTTTGGATTCCTTCTTACAGGTGCTTGTATTGGTTTGTTGAAACGAATGGGAGGAAATGTATTTTTTTTATTTTGAATATGAAAGGTGAAATCTCGAGCATTTCTAATGTAATGAAAAATTTCACAGAGTGGTGAATGTGAAATTTTTTTATTTTATAGCAGTAAACTTATGTAAGAATTTTTATTCTATAGCAGTAAATGTAAAAACTTTCACACAGCAGTGGAAGAAGATTTTACACAGCACTGTAAAAATCATTTGTAACACAGGCACAGTAATTTTGTTTTTGGTGAATCCATCTGAGAGAGAGGAAGAAATATGTATCAGGCTTTTTATTAATGACTATAAAGGTTTTATTGGTGTGAAAAATCTCTGTTCTCAGATTTTTTTTTTTTTTGCTTCCCTGTGCAAAAGATATTGAGAAGAAAAACAGAGCATTGCTCTGTATTCAGTTAATGTTTGTTTTTGGGATTTTACCAGAAAAATCCCCAATAGAACTCCAGAAGAAGATGAACGTGGGAGATGCGTGTGCATATGTTGAGCGTGGGGTAAAACGTTTTCTTGATGCGTGTGAGACTGCCATTAGAAACGGTAAAGATCCGGAAACAATTGTGAAGGTTCCTTGTGAAACACCCCCTTCTCGTTCCCGAATTCGTTAGTTTTTGGCGAATCTTGGATCCTGCCTCGTTTGCAAATCTATATCCACGTTGCCAGCGAATCCCATGTGGAACGAACTCCACGGCGCAAATGCCATAACATAAAATGCCTGTCCCGTTTCCATTCCGCCAGTGTTTCTTCCACTTGCCATTGATCTAATGCTTTAAATTTGTTTAATCGTCTAACATCTAATAGTATGGTGCACAAAATGACAGTTAGGCAATGAGGGAAGTTGATTTCAGAGGGAAACGCCTTACGGCGTAATTAAGAAATAATAATTCTGATTTAACATTATCTTTCCTTAGATTTGCATGGATGCTTCTTTCTTAGATTCTATCGGTCCAATACTAAATTGATTACTTACCTTGCACCATGGCTTCATCATTGTAAGTTTTTCTGTGTATCTTGAGAAGAAAAATTTTCTTATGGTTTTGGATGATGTGTGGGGGCACATTGATTTTGATGATGTAGGCATAAGCTTTGCCAATGATAAGGGCAACAAATTCTTGATCTCCACTCGCAACCCAGAGGTGATTGGGGCAATGGGGAAAATCAGTGTTTAGTCCTCCTTAAATATAGAGCCCCTGTTCAAAGAGGAAGCGTGGGAGTTTTTCAAGAGAAAAGATTTTACAAATGACCCTGCTGCTCTAGACAAAAATATAAAAGCTATTGCCAAGGAATGTGAAGGTTTGCCATTGGTTGTAAATGCAGTTGGTGCAATGATGACTTCCATGAACAATGAAGAGGACTAGTGTTGTGCTTTAGCTTTTGTGAGAAATGCAGATCAAGATTTTGAAAGGAATATTGATACAAAACTAAGGTACAGTTATAATGTTTTTTTCTGATGAATTGAAGACTTGTTTTCTCTACTGTGCTACCTTTCCTGACGATACAAAAATAAACGCGGAGACACTAGTGGGAATTTTGATGGCGGAAGGCGTGCTCATCAGTGGAGAGACGTAGAGACAACTTATTTAATACATCTCGGGTCCGAGTACTTGGATCTCCAGTATGTTGTTTCATATTCATTAATGAATTGATTTAAATAGTTAAATTCAATAAACTTTTCGTCGGCACAATGGTTAGAAATAATTGGGAATCAAATTTCTTCACCTCATACATCCAATCAGAAGAGGAATGGAAATTGTGTTGGCCAATTTGTTTAACCTATCGAACCACCCAAAAATACTTCGACTTTAGAAATTTTCCCTCTATGCTCTGTTCAGGATCTTCTTTCGTCATAGTTTCATATATTCATCTCACACTGACACCAGACAAATAAATAATAAGTTTTGGCTCCTACAATAACGAACTCACGTGAGGGAAAAAATTATGAATAAAAATGAATACTTACCCGAATGCCACAAATGAATTGATTCTTGATAAATCAACATTGATTCTTGATGAATCAACATAATCTACTACAACAAATTTTCCCTTTGCTGCAACTTCTATCTCTTTAATTGTTTCCCTATGGCGTTTCTCATCCTGTTGCTTGAGGTTCTGAATAAAAAAGAAGTCGAATCAACATAATATACTACCCTATAGTATATGGAATTAGTGTCTTTACCTAATTTCATATATTTTTGATAAATAAATATAGATTATTTAATAAATATAAA
>APFE030222918.1:79461-115302 GCA_000404065.3 Pinus taeda
ATTTATATCTTGATAGATGATATATTTTAGTATTTTAATTTAAAATGGACCATTAGTTTTAAAATGATAAATAAAATTATTAAATAAATATATGATGTACCATTAATAGTAATTTATTGGGATTAGTTTGCTTTATAAATATATACATTTATTAATAAAGAAGTACCTTAGTTGAATTAACAAATGAATACTTTAATTATATAATTTACCTAATTTAACTAATTTCTAAGAATATTAGTAAATAAAAAAAAAAAAATTATTGTGTGACTAGGGTCATTAGGTCAGAATTAGCCGTTGGCAATATAGCCATTGGAGTCTCTGCACATACGAAGTCTCTTCACATACTATTTAACAAGCCGAGCTGGATTGGTTCTTCAACTTGTCCTGAGGATGAGCCACACTGGAGGATGAGCCACACTGGTTGGTTCGAAACGCGTCGACAAAAAAATATTTATGTGATTTCGTCGAAAAATTCCCTAAACAATAATCTACTGCAACAAATTTTCCCTTTGCTACAACTTCTATCTCTTTAATTGTTTCCCCGGTGGGGTTTCTCATCCGATGGGAATCATTTCAAATAAGTCACGTCACGGAAAAAAAAAAAAATATGAAAAAAATAAATACTTACAGCAATAACACTTGGTGAAATGAGTTTTTTCTATTGCTCGAGGTTTTGAAATAAAAAAAAAACTTGTACCCCATTTAATTTTATTATTGTAAATTTATTATTAGTGAGTAATATATATCTTAAAAAAATAAATTAGTTTTTCTAATATATAAGTATTTAATCACTACAGCTTGAGTGCCTAATGGTTAAGAGCATGTGTTTCTCTAACGGGTGTTTTCTCCTAAGAGGTCACAGGTTCAAAACCAGAGGTAGTCTCATACACCAATATGCGTGGCGTTGGCTGTGAACCTTAAAAAGAGATATTATTATTAATTTTGTAAATATAAATACTTTATATAAATTTTATTTATTTGATATAAATAAATTAAATATTTTTATACATTTATAAAAATCTTTTCGTAAATAATAAATTATATATATTACTTTATTATATTTTAGTCTATACACCAAATGGTGTCTGGCTTGCTGTGACCTAAAATGGATTATTATATAATTTTGTAATATAAATAATTATATAAAATTATTTATATTTGATTATATAATTAATTAAATATTTTTTTATAAATTTATAAATCTTTTCTAAATATATAAAATATATATATACTTATAATTTAATTATTATATTGTTAATCAAAAATAAATTAATTTTTTATGTATCAAATAATATATAGAAACAATTTAAAAATTGTGATTGTTAATCTTTTTTGTTTAACAAATTTATTTAAGTTGCTAGTTTAGAGAAATAATAGTTGATTTTGAGTACTAGCCTCTTCATGTTCTATGATCTTGGATGAAAAATCTCAAAAAGTTTATGAAAGGTAAAAATAGTTAATTTAGATGAAAATGGTGTGTCAAAATTAATGATGTCTAGAAACATTTGTGTGCTTGAAAGAATGGTAGTCTAGTAAGGCATTGTGATAAGGTATTCGGTAAAAGCAAGGACAATTAATCCACAAAGAGACTTACAAGAAAATTCATAAAATATATTCTCCAGATTTTCTAGAGCTAGAATGCTCATTAAAAAAATTGTTTTGGTAGTCTAGCAAATGCTCATTAAAAAAATTGTTTTGGTAGTCTAGCAAGTGATTGTGATAAGGTATTTGGTAAAAGGAAAGACAATTATGATCCACAAAGGAATTGAACACTTGCAATAAAAAACATAGAATATATTCTCTAGATTTTCTAGAGCTTGAATTCTCATTCAAAAAATTGTTTGCCTCTTTCATTCAACTTGTCTAGGAAAATGATGATGCACTTTTAGATGTTCTCTTAGCATCTGTTGCTATTGAATTTATGTTATGTTTTGTTAGCATATGTTGCTCTTTAACTCATTCAAAAAATTGTTTGCCTCCTTTGATTGAAGTTGTCTAAGCAAATGATGATACACTTCTAAATGCTTTGTTAGCATCTGTTGCTCTTGAATTTCTTGAATTTATGCTTTACGGGGTTTCCATTACTAGTAAATATAAGTTTATAATAGATTTCTAACCCATCATAAAATGATGATAAAAACATAAAATAACAATAACAATTAAAGCATAAAATAATAATACCAATTATTATATTAAATTTAAGGTGTACTCTAGTTTAGCTCTTAGCATTTCTTCGATTAATCTTTAAAAAAACTTTTGGTTTAATTATTATTTACTTCATATAAATATTACCATAAAGTATTTTTAATATAAAAAAAATATAAAATAGTTTTTTTATTTTTTTATTTTAATTTTTAAATAATAAAAACAACAATTTGAAAAATCAATAATTATAATATTTTATTTACAAATTTTAACAATCAATAACTATAAAATAATTATAAATATTTATTAATATTCCCTCGAGACTTTACCACTTCACACTCTTGTCCACCGTTTAAAAAAAAAAATTGCATACTTGTTGCAAACTGAATATTTAACCAGATGACAACACCATGTTCATAAGCTTCAACAGAAAGATACAAGGGATACCCTGCTATTTCAACTTTTAACCCTTTATATATCCTGCACATTACATCATCCAACTTCGTCTAGAGGCAATAGGTAGTTCAAATGGAACATGTCACCAACTAAATTTCCGGAGAAAAAAAACGCAGTTCAAGTTAACAGATCGGTGAAAAGATAACACAATCATCAAGAAAAAATCGTGACAGGTGGTGATCGATCTTCAATACATACCTCACCAGGAAAACTCTTATTGTTTATAGTATGGTACATTTGAAATATAGTATGGTACATCTGAAATATATAACTATGAAATTTGCAGGGAAATATCTTTTTTCTCGGAATGTTTGGAATGTTTCATTTGCTTTTTTTTTAATATTTGGATATTGTTTCCATGGCCAAGAAAACTTTTATGGTTTATGGTAGGGTGCATTTAAAATAGAAAACTATAAAATTCGCATAAAAATATTTTTTCCCTTCAAATATTTTGTTTTTTTTTCAATATTTAGATATTTAATTCAATGCTTTGCATTTTCTTTTCACAAGCGCGTTTCATGAGCAGTTGTCGTAAAGCATGTACAAATGACTTGATGTAACACGTGGTGATCCCTTTCTCAAAAAACCAATGCTAAATTTGAACACAAAATCTCCACTTAATAAGATAATGGTATTGTGCCTTGTGCCTGATTGCGGATCCAAGAGTTGCTTTCTCCTTATTTACTGATTTAGTTGCCTCTGCACTGTTTGAAGGAAACAATGCAACAAGGATTGTTTGGAGGAAACGATGCAACAAGGATTGTTTGAGTCACTACAGCGAGATGTGATGGTTACGGTTGGAAAGTGAATATTTTATTTTTTTGGAACTCAATAACTCATTTTCTAACAATCATAAATTATTTTCTAACAATGATGTCTGAGTTCATATATGATATAAGGGGATGGGACGCATTAGTACATAAGAAATGGTAGACCAGAGAATAACATAGTAGGGCTCATTGATACATGAAGAACATGAACATGTTGAATCTTACACCCTGCACCGATGTATGGGAGAAAAACATGAACATGGCAGGGGCTATTGATATAATGAAAAACGAATCTTACACCCTCAAAACATGAACATGGTAAGGGCTATTGATACAATGAAAAACGAATCTTACACCCTCCATGGATGACTTCAGAAACACCTAATAAAAAAATCTTGAAAACATAACTCAAGAATTTGATACTGAATTATAATCAAAGGTGCCAGACCAATCTGACATACCATAGAAATCACACTGACCAAGGACAACCATGAGCACCCCTCCAGTTGTACAGACTCCTCTAAATGAGGAGAAAAGCCTAAAGAGAAATAGGGAAGGGGCCACCACTTCAGCAAGAGAAACTTCACAAGCTTATGAAAAAACAAGCCAAGCCAAAAGACAAAGAGTGAATCCTGTCTCTGAATAGGAATACACAGAGGAGATAGTAGAGGTCACTAGTACAGAAGGAAATAGGAGTAGGCCTGCCACTCCATCTAGAGGCGTACTAGAGCCTTCCACATCACAGACTTAGACGTTGGAAAGGAAACAAAGTATTGAGGAATCTTCCTTCAGGATGCTTGCAGATAAGGACTAAGATATTAAAGAAAGATATAAGAAAATCAAGGCTAGGAATGAGAGGCTTATAGCCCAAACATATGCACAATATTTAAAGATGACCTCCACTAATCAAACAAGGCTAATGTTAGCCTTTGATATCAAAGAGGGGAAAATGCAGATGACTTTCATCAAGCCAACCACTCAGCAGCCAAGAACAACATCATATTTCAAAAAGGTGGATTTTGAAGTACTGGCAAGGGATATTCATCCCATTGACTAGATTGAACTACACAAGCATACAGGGGAGATGATATACTCCACATGAATAGGGAAGGACATTGCTACCCACCAATTACAGAACTCCCTAAACAATATATCAGCACAATTTCAGTTGGAGAAGGCCTCCTCACAGGCCAAGGATTCAAGGATTAAGTCCTTAGAGGACTTAGTAATTGAATTGGGACACGATCCGAGGATATAAAAGCTACAGAATAGCCGATTAAGAAGAAAAATGATGATATTGCTGCACTTAAGAGGCAATTGAAGATACCCGAATTGCATCATCCTCAAACTCTAGAAGTCTTAGAGAATCAAACCAGACATGAGGAATTGATGGACTTGGTACTGAAGCTAAATGATCAACTTAAGGAGACATAGAAGGAGTTAGACACTTTAATTCAGTCGAAGCAAAGTAACCTGGCCACAACTTCTAGAACTGTCATTCCCACAGTATCTACAGCAGTCCCTTCCACACTGGCACCCACTACTCCACCTTCCACAACATTTCCAGTAATAGCAGAATCTACAACAACAACAGGTACAATAGCAGATAAAGCAGAAGAACTAGTCAAAGCCATGGAAGAGATGTCTATCCAGACTATAGAGCTAAAGAGACTAAAGGTAAAGGTGGCAAGTTTGGAAACTGATTGCAAACTTGCCCAACTCCAGCAGAAAGAAGAAACATAGAAGGCCTAGAGAATGGGTGGGAGAATCGAAATCCTAGAGAAGGATTTAACACTACAGGAACCACTCGGACAAACCAAAGAAATGCTCTGGGCCAATGTCATTGACTCTGTCAATGATATTTGGCCATCAATTCAAGTTATATTTGAGTAGACAAAATTAGTGAAGATTGCCACTGAAACTATCCAGAAAGTGAAGGAAGAATTGAGAGATAAACCAGAGGATGCAAATAGACTCATCCACTTCCTCAACAATAATAATAAATATGAGCTTCAGGAGCTAAACATAGAATATAGTACTGAGACCATTTTGGAGATAAGGAAGGTCCTTTCCAAGAGGAACCTTATGCTTAATTTAGAATAAAAATGCCACAATATGCAAGTAGCCATTGATAGGTTCATGGTTAAATTCCAGATTTTGAGAGGAAAAGGTATTCCCAGTCCTATGGTTATCAACGACCAACTCATGACACAATTGGACTATAGTGGTAGACTCGGGAATTTGGCCAAGGAACAAGCCAGTTCTTCAGCCATTAAAGCCCTGCCAACAGGCAAAGTGTTATATGACACATTGGAGAACTTGTTTTTTCTAGAGCATGAGGTCAAACATTTGTTCCTCACCAAGCCCAATTTTTCCAAGTATACTGAAGCTGATGAGATCTATAGAAGGATGAAGAAGATAAAATTATCAGAAGCAAAATTGTGGGAGAATGTAACTGATTTACTATAATAAATTAACATCAGAAAGTTATTGCACAGTAAATGAAGGCAACTAGGTGAAATAGATAAAAGCAGAGCAGTAGAGTCAAAGAGTAGCAGGGTCAAAGAGTATCAGTTGAAAGATGAAAGTAAAGAAGATTCCAGTGTATAAATTCTACAAATATCATCAATCTTAAAGGGCTCGAACTCAACGGAAACAACTAGCAACACCACGATAAAAGGGATAGCGTGAAGCAGTTCAACATCTGTCTCTATTTTCATGGAAAAAGATATTTTTATTCCCTATATTAAGTCTCAAGTTGTTTTGAGATATTTTGTAAATATTTTTGTATAAATACTTCACATTTCGAAGTATGTAGGGTGGATTCCAAGAAATTTCTATACGCTTTTTCTCTCAAATCAAAATTCTATTGTATCAATGACTGGATTGGCTTGCTAGATCAAGGAATAAAGATCAAATATTTTAGACGATTCTTGTGTAAAAATAAATACAAATAAGTATTCTTCCATGTTCAATGTTTTTCCTTATGTTTCTTCCATAATATTTTGTGTAAATTTCTAAACTAAATGTATAGCAAGGAATGATATTTCAAAAATTGCTTAAATGCACTTTGTCTTGATTGTTATACATTCTTAATGTTTTCTCTTAAACTATCTTAGCTAGGAAATTCTTAACCTCTCCTTAGCTTCGGTAGCTTCTCCTCTGGTCTATAGTAAAGGATTCTTAATTGCCCTTTGTTCATGATCATCCTTTATTCTTCATTCTAATCCCGGTCCAAGGATTCTTAAGTGCCTTTTCACCCTGGTTAGAATTAATTCACCCATTAGGCCTAAAGATTTGCATTTTTCTTATCTAGCCTACCCTGTGAACATTCCCTTTAATGACCCAGTCCAGTTATGCTATCCATTTGTTGACTCCATAGCCCAATGGCTTGAAGACCTAGCTCTATCCATCTACTCTAGGAATTCCACCACCCAACCTTCAATTCAACACCAAAACCCCAATGAACATTAAGAACTAGCCTAAAATCCCATAAAAACAAAGCTAAATCATAAAGAGAGAGCCCTCTCTAGACTTACGTTGCCTAGAGCCTAAGCCTAAAAGATTGGTTTGTGGTTACCTCGGATGCTTCCTTATTCTAATAACTTCTAAGGAAAATTTTTGAGTGATAACATAGAGAAACCTTGGAACCTGTCATGATCCGAAGATAGCCAATCTCGGTACAAGCTACACATGTCAACAACGGAAAATCTTTGACCGCTTGACCAAATAGTAGTGAGATGGGTCTACACGAGTAGATGATGACTTGAGTACACACTACATGCGAGAAATTCAACACGGGATTCTAGGTAAAGGAGGAGACAAGCCATTGCAACAAAGACCAGGTAAAACACATATGTTGTTTGAACTCCTTGCACAGAAAAAAATTGACTAACATTTTGGATGATTGGATTACTTGCAAATTTCATCATCATATTTGGTTTTCTAATTTAAATTCTGCACATAAGAAGTCTGGGAAAATCTCCTTATGCATTGATTTCATAAGCTTGAACCGTTCCCTGAATAAAACAACTACCTCGTACCATCATCCGAGCCTATGTTGCACGCAGTACCTAAAGTAGTGGTGTTGTCTTCCCTTAAAGGTTTTTCCGAATGCCACCGGGTTCCGGTAGTGGAGCCCGGTGGACTTACACTGATCCACGAGAAGCTTGGAAAACACACGTATCATTTTCAATCACTGGATGGGAGGATTGACAACCTTCTTGTCAATGGCCAAGATCCCAAGCATTACCTTCAGTAGGTCGGGCGACGCCCGTGCCATGTACATAGTTTGCTTGCTACCTTTTGTTTTCATCTTATTTGCTTTGCTTATTATCTTTGTTTTTAATTTTGTTGTTCTACTTACTATTTTTGTTTACGTTTGTTTTGATTTATTGGTATATTACTGTTTTTGTTTCTGGAAATAAGTGTTGCCAACTACTACGTTCTTGATTTTAAATAGAGTATGTGGCTAAAATTTGAAGAGACTTGTGACACCGCATCACTTGGTCAGTATTGTGTCTGTCGTCTCTGTGCTTGGTTAGAACCTTTATCAATGAAGTCTTGATGGAAAATATGAACCATCTGCAAGGGAAGTTTTTATCCAACCATGAACCTGTGTCCACACTGGGAAGCCCCATGCCTGTACTCAACCTTTTGCTCTATGCTTTCAAGCTCATCCAACTAGTAGAAATGAAGAAGGGGGAAATCCAAACAAGAAAACCTATGTCAGAGGTCTTACATGCTCCTCTGAAGGAACAACCTCTTATGCTCTCAATAAGTCAGGCTCCCTCTTCCGCCCCAAAAATAAATAAGTGCCTATGCACATTCCTCTTGAAAAATACAAAGTAGAAAGAAGAGAAAGGCTTCCTGAGCAGAGGGGTGAGGCATGCAACTCCTCCGGGGTACTGACCAGGCTCACTGGCAGTGGAGTAATGTGTGTGTTCCTGCGTGACTCTATTGGGGTATTGTCCAGGGCCGCTAGCAGTAGAGCAACACCAGAGATGAAAACTTATACTCTAAAAATCTTCAACTTGTGAGTTAAACTACCCTTCCTAGATTGGAAACACTTACATCTAAGTTGAAGTTTTTATTGTGTTTGACTGAGTTGGAAAAGGGTGAACCATGTATGTCTATGGGGTAAGTGGGAAAGTTGAAGTAACCCACACAATGATTCAATACTCTCCAATAGACGAAGGCCTAGTGTTAGAAATGAACCAAAATAGAGAATCTAGAGTTCTACCAGTGTGTTGCCAAGTGTTGTAGTGGCTACAACCACCCTCCAAAATTTTAGCCCGCACCAAATTTTGAAGCCTCACTTGAGAGTTTCCCTTGATGACCGCACACCCTCAGGTTCACTCTGTGAGCCTATGGGAGTCTTTTCATCCACCCTGCTTGTTTATTTCATCCAAGTTTTTGCATGTTGGTATCTAAGTCATTCTTGCGACCATGTTCTGGTTATGCTCAAAGTCTTCGCTTCATGTGTACTTGTTATGTTCACTACAAAAGCATATGTCACACTCACACACAGAGTCACATTCAATGTCGCACAAGCATCCTCAGATTCAATCAATGATCAATCACGAGTGTCGCGCTTATCGTTTGCATCGTTGATCAGTCATGTTGAACATGTGTGTCTGGATGGTTTGAGTCATCTCATCGTCAAGTCATGTGAGTGTGTGTTTGCATGGTCACCTATGCATCTTTTGATTATTAACATACTTAGTCATTTTTTTGAAGTTATGATGACCAGACACCCCTCTAACAGCCATACCATCACCCCACCATCGACTAGATTAATTGTCACCCAGAAAGTATTTCCAAGTCGCATTGATCACAAGCGATCCAATCAACGTTCATGCTGGCCACCCGGAGAATCGGACCTGGCAGCCACCCCGGGGCTGACTCACCTCAAAAATTGTGCATAGGCTAGTAACTTTTCCTGCTCTGCTGACTGAGGAAATTTCACAGACATGCCAGACAAACACGAAGTGCCCATCCTTGTCTCCCTTAGAAAATTGTGCAGTTTTCCCAGTCAGTCCTCCCGACAGTCGACTGACTGCTCATCCAGGAAATTACGTACTTTTCATGAGAAGGATTTAGGCTGCCCAGTAGTTCGCTCAGATCTGAAATTATGCAGATATGATCCACAGGCCGACCTCCCAGCCTTAGTGTAGTTTCCCTCACAAGCAGCTCCTAGTAGCAGATTGCCAGTTCCCTCCAAGAATTGCACAATTTCTGCTGCCAAGCTCCCAACAGCTAATATCTTGTTCCCCTTGGGAATTGCACAGTTTCTGATGCCAATGACCCAGCAACCAACTATCATTTCCCTCTAGTAATTGCATTTTTTTGGCTTCCAGGCTCTCGGCTAGTTCCTCCAAAAAACTGCACAATTCCTGCCTGTTGATTCTCCATGTATCCCAGCCTGTTCCTCTAGAAAATTGCACAAATTTTTCCTTCCAACCCATGCTGCCCATCCTTTCTTGGAAATGCACAGATTCTGTTTTCCTTGCATTCCTGCAGCCCAGACTGTCCCTCCCAAAATTTGCACAAATCTTACTTCTAGCCGATCCAAACCTCATGGATAGTCACTGTCGACTTGGATTGCCCATCTTAATCACATAGTGACTCTTCTGCAGTTTTCATCAGTAGTGCTCGAAGCCATCATCCCACATCGCAACCTTGCTACCTCTCCCGGTCACCTACATCCGAAATGATCATGTGTCATGGTAGACTAGGAGGTTTTTGGTGTATATGTGTCATGGTATAGGTACACCAACAAACATGGCGTGATGATGAAGCGAATAAACGAAGGGATCACATGCAGAAGGATAGGTTCACCAACAGATGAATGAATGATGCATGTGAAGGGATGTGCTCACGAACGAATGATCATGCAAAGGTGTGTTTGCGGACAGACAGACACGTGAACATGCAAGATGTGCTCACAGAAGGATGAATAGACGAACATGCACCTTTCACGAACATATGAGCCTGTCAAGCCTTCCAATATACAGGCAAGGAGTAATGTGCCAAAGAAACATCAAGCAAACCAATGAACATGAAAAACTCTCCGCGCTTGTCCATGTGAAGGTGAAGCCATGATACACCATGAAGACATCCATCACCCAGCAGCAATGTAGCTCGACATGCACTCCAGTAGTAGCACAAATGTACCAGCATTGTCATGTCGAGTCATGTCATGAGCCACGTTGTCCACATCTCCACTATGGGCCATGTTGTCAAATCAATGTAATGTAACTTGGAAATCCAAGAGACCCACTTATGTACAAAGAGTCATGTAAAGTCGAAAAGTCATGGAAGTAAAATAGTCATGAGGGTAGTCGAACAGCCACAAGGGTCAGTTTCACCCTTGGCTATAAATACCCCCTCATTTGTACATGCCAAGGACTTTTGACCTCAACTCCTCCCACATAACCAAGAGAGTCTGTAAACTTTCTTTTTAGGAATAAGTAGTCAGTCCAACACCGCGTGCTCGAGGTTAGTGATGTATGTTGTAACGGTGTGTATTGGAACTTTCGCTTAATTCAAAACCCTGTTAATAGGCTAGCATGTTTTCGCACATGTATTGTAACAATTGTAAGACTAATCTTGAACACTTGTAATGAATGTTGCTTTAACATGTGTCGAACACTTGAACTATTTCAGTTTTTGTAATACATAATATGTTAATGGAAATGTGTTGTATATGCTGTTAACGTTGTCTTTCCCATGGTGGCTACCCTCCTGGACATCAGACAAACTTTCACATAAAGATTGTTGTAACAACCATTGCACTCATGTAGACTCATCCACTGAGTGATGTATGTGTTATCGTACCTTGTGTGTTGCGATTGCAGCTTCCGTGTGGACTGCTCCTCCAGAAGCTTTGCATGTCCTGTCCTGTTGTGTGCTCGTAGCCGAGTTGGGACTTCATCCCAACCAACTTGGCACTCACTCTCACTCTCTCCATCTATAGTGAAAGAACCATTGACACAAGTACACTTGCAATCACCAAGCATGTGAACCTCGCTTCTCGAAGACAAAGAACACCACTCTCTTGTGCTGACAAGCAATAGTTGAGAAAAATCCTTAAAACAATGGTAACCAGGTCATCATACTAGATGGCACTCCCACACCAAATGATATGAGGTCTATTTGGGACTTCATACTGGGCTGATCCCCTGAATGTTGGTAGATCCAGCACCGTCAACAGGGGCATACAATAGTCCTTATATTTCTCTAAGAATGTAGTTTTCATTTGTTCCCATGTTCTTATGGACTTTATTCCTAAACTCATCAACGATTTTAATGTTACATATTTAAGGGTTGTAGGAAATAATTTCAACTTTTTAGCATCATGCAGATAATCATATGATCTACGTAAGACATCAAATTCAAAGAGAAATGTCTCAAGATCTTCATTCCTTGATCCATGAAATTTTGGAAGGATAGAGGGTGAGAAATTTATGATTGTCACAGTTGTATCTTCATATAGGATAGGAAATCCAAAGGGTTTTGGATTTACATCTTCTCCTCTTTCTCTTTCTCTTCCTCTTCCTCTTTCGCTTCCTCTTCCTCCACCTCTTCCACCTCCTCTTCTAGCTCTCTTCCCCCTCCAATCCTAGGTTGTTCACCATTGAAATTATATACCTCTCCCTCCCCTTCTCCAGCCATTGTAGATTCTTCATAACTAATATAGGGTTCTGGTTCAAAGATTAGGTTTTCAACTTCATCTAGTTCCTATGGTTCTTCTATCGATGGTTTGAAATAGGTTTCTTCTTCCTCTTCCTTAGTACAAACTTCGAACTCTTGAGCTAGAAGTTGTTCTCCAGTTGAAGATAGAAAACTTAATCCTATTGTTGGGGATATGGGATCTTATTCTTCTATTATGAATTATGTTGATGAAGTTGGTGAATCTCTAGGTTGGATTTCATATCATAATACCTTAGGGGATTTATTTTTGCCTACTATGGATGTAATTTGAGTTTTTGTGGGTGGTGTGGGACTACGAGGTCGTGGTGGGGTAAGTGATGCTGTTGAAATTAAGCTCTTTTCTCTACCTACAAATCTACCCCTAGATTCTCTTTCCCTATGCATATCATGTTTTTTATTTTATTTTTTGTTTGTTCTTCTTTATCCAAAAGAAATCAAGACTTCTATTTACACCTCCCTAGCAAAGGCACCAAAATTTTTCTTAATTTAATTTTCTTAAATTGATTACATAAATTAGAATCCTTTTTATTAAGTTGGATTTATTAATTGATTGATTTTATTGGAAATGTGTTTTTAAGTTTTGTATTCCTATTTTAAAAATGGAATTAACATTACTGTCTAGTGAAAATAAAATGATTTTGAATCTAAAGAAATATTCCTTACTTGAAAAATGAAACTATAAAGAATTCGCACTTGTAGAATGAAAACTAGATTAACTCACACTTTCTGAATGAAAAATATATTAACTCACACTTGTTGAGTAAAAACTATATTAACTCAAACTTGCTTCAAGATTGAAAGTTCAAGAAAGTAACTACAATTAAACCACACTTATTTTTGAAATTAAACTAAGAAAACTTTTTGAATAAAAATGCTCTGAACATAAAGCTGAGAGGAATCTATATACCTAAATCTATAGATAGAAACATCTTATGCTATGAACTTGAAATGATTTTTGATGAAATTCCAAATAAATCATAAGGAAAACATTGGTATTTTGATTATTCAAATGAGCTACATAAACTATAAAAGAGAGTTGTAATGGCATCATAAAAACTATAAATGGCCAGGATTAATAGTGAATGATCTAAAAACAACTAATGGAGAACTTTACTACTACTTTTCTAAACAAAATAAATATCACAGATGCTATCCAATCTAAAATTATACTATGAATTATGAAATGAACATATGTGAAAATACTACATTAAATAATAACAGAAAGGGAAAAATATAAATTAAAAACCCTCATTGCTTGCAGGGGCCTTCCACAAACAAGCAGTCACAACCTCCAATGAACAATTCACTATGCATCATGTCTTAAAAGGCATTTCCATTAAATAAAAACACAGAGTTTTAAAATGATTACAGTCACAAAAAATTCATTCACGTCGTCCTCTGTTTTGTCCTGCCTTACGGTATTTATAAAAGCTAATTAATAAATGTTGGGGGATTTCATGCCTAGCTTCGGCTAAAAAAGTTCTAATTTAAATATCAAACTGAGAAATAGATAATGATTCCTTCATCATTTTCTATTCAGCAAAGAAAATCGTGAGGTGTTTTTATCTTGGACTCCGGCTTGCTTTCTCCGGCTATGTGTTGACTTTTTCCTTTGACCACATGATTCAGGCTTTCTTTTAATGATTTGGTGCAGATGAGTAGGAGGAGATCATTGAGGGGATCAACCTCTTTCTACCCATATCTCTCTTTCCTTGAATGGATCCTTTGACCTGGTTCAACAATGGAGTTTACTGCATAAATAGATGTTAGATGCAGAATTGCACGAATCTAGTAACCAATGCAGGATTTAACTTAATAATAAGGAACATTTAGGAAATATGAAAAATACGATAATTACTACCTTACCTATGTAAAAAAAAATCTAATTTTATGCCAATCAAGTTAAAAGAAATGATCAAGTAAAAGGAAAATGAGTGAGGAAGAGTGTCAAGATGAAGCATTCATCAGGCTCTACATGCATCATATTCATATTACAACCCTAACTAGAATGCATCCATTCCTCTTGGTGCCCTCCTGCTCATCCTTCATGGTCCACACCTTCTCCCTAGTCTTATTCTCCTCAATACCATTCCCAACTTGCCAATCAATCATTTCCACCATATGCTCCTCCACAACCTCAGTGAAATACACCATCCCAAGGGTGGGGGGGGCCATAAAACCAATCTCCAACCTTACTACCTCCACCTCCATCTCAAAGACAACTCCTTCACCCTTCTCCACCTAAGCAACCTTGATGCCTACTCAACCAAATCTGACCCGGAACAATGGACTGACACAATAGGTCTACAGTGGCGAAGCATCTTACCCTGCCTATGTTATGGAAATTTAAGAAATCAGCCTTAGGTCTGGAAGAGTGCTTCCAGATAATCAACCTCCATATCCACCTAAGGAGCTTGAAGAGGAAAATGAGGAGAGTGTTCCTAAAGCCAATACACCTCCTTTTCTTGAGAGATTAATCCATCCTATCAAGCACAACTCAGAAGCGATTGAACTTCTGGGTGAATTGAAAAAATTGTGTGTTAAAATCCTGCTCCTCCAATCTATCAAGTATATCCCCATATACAACAATTTAATCAAGGAAAAATAGTTCAAACATCTTGGGAGGTGAAAGAAATACACCCCTACCATTAATGCCATTGGAAAGTTGTCTGACTTATTGTTGGGGCGAGTGATTTTCCCAAATTATCTAGATCCTGTAAGTCCTGTGGAAGATGTACACATTGATGGTATCATTGTCCCCCATACCTTTATTGATCTTGTGGATTCTATTAATGTGATGACTAAGGAGACTACGCTTAAACTCAATCTCGAAGGATCACTAAAGAAGACCTAAACAGTCTTGCAGCTTGCAGATAGGTCCATTATAGCTCCTAAGGAAGTTGTTGAGGATGTGATAGTCTCCACTGATTCCCGGGAATACCTTGTTGACTTCTTAGTTCTCCAACCTAATACTAAGTTCAATGGTTATCCTCTTATCCTTGGAATGCCATGGTTAGCCACTACTAATGCTTACATAAGTTGTAGGGTTGGGAATATGACCATTCAAAATGAGAATTTGTCCAAACAATTGGTCTTGTACCCTCTTGCTCAACCATATCCAGAGAATGACCTAGCTTTATGGTTAGAAGAGGAGGAGGAAGATGAAGTCTACTCTTCCCCAATCTTTACACTAGATTCTACTATAGGAAGGGGGAAACTTGATGAAGATGACATTATTAAGAATATCCTCCAAAATGAGCCCCCCAACACCATGTATCTTGAGGAGTTAGTAAAGAAAGTTGAATATCACCCTTTGAATGATTAGTGCCTATCTGACTAAAGTCATACTTATGTCAAGATGATAGAATTTGGTCCAAAAATAACATTGAAAATCGGCCCCTCTCTCTCTGCACATCAGGAAGAGGAGTTATGTGACATGTTAAGAAAGCATCGAGATTCCTTTGCATGGATGTATAAGGAAATGAAGGGAGTGCACCCTTCGGTGTGTACTCACCACATTTACATCAAGGAAGGTTGGAAGCCAGTGTGTCAACCTCAAGAGGATAATGAACCCAGCCATCAAGGATATATTCAAGGAAGAACTGCAAAAGGTTTTGGATGCAGGGTTCATTTACCCCATCTCAAATAGTGAGTGGGTGTCTCCTCTAGTTCTGTTTCCAAATAAAAATTGGAAGTGGAGGATCTGCATGGACTACAGAGAGCTAAACAAAGCCACAAAAAAGGACCATTTCCATCTACCTTTCATTAACAAAGTATTAGATGGTATGACAGGAAAGAAGTTCTTCTCTTTCCTAGATGGATCCAGTGCTTACAATCAGATCCAGATCATCCTAGAGGACCAAGATAAAACCACCTTCACCTGTCCTTGGGGGAACTTTTCTTATATGGTCCTTCCATTTGTATTATGTAATTCCCCTGTAACATTTTAGAGGGTGATCCTGAGCATCTTTGCAGAGTTAGTCCATGACTCTGTCGAAATTTATATGGATGATTTCACCCCCTATAGGTGTGATTTCCTAGAAGCTCTCTCTAGCTAGGGAAAAGTATTAAACAAATGCATTGAAATGAACTTATCCCTTAGTCCTGATAAGTGTGAGTTCTTGATGACTACAGGGATTGTTCTAGGTCACTTAATATCCCAAGAAGGACTACAAGTAGACCCAAATAAAATTTCTATGATAAATAGGGTCCCTACTCCTCAAAAGCAGAGGGCTGTCCAAAGTTTCTTGGGCATAGTTGGATACTATAGGATATTCATATAGAACTTTAGCAAAGTAGCCTCACCTCTGTTTGGACTATTCGCTAAGGAATCCTAGTTTTTATGCTCATAAAGATTCCAAGAGGCCCTAGAAACCCTAAAGAACAAGTTGACTATTGCACCTATACTCTGAGGCCCAAATTGGGCTCTTCCTTTCCACAGCCATGTTGATGCCTTTGACAAAGATATAGGAGCAACTCTAGGCTAGATAGATGACAAGTTACCTTATTCCACTTACTTCATCATCAAAAATCTATCCAAGGTTGAATTGAACTATACTGTGACTGAAGAAGAGCTCTTATTTGTTGTCCATTCCTTGAATAAATTTAGACATTACATCACTAGTTACTAGACCTTTGTACATATTGACCACGCTGTTATTAAATATTTGATAAACAATCCTGATGTGAATGCCCAAACTATTAGATGGTTGTTTTTTTACAACAGTTTCATCTCACTATCATTGATAATCCTGGTAGAGAAAATGTAGTTGTTGATTTTTTTTCTAGACTCGCTTTGTCTACAGATGAGGAAGGAATGGTTGATTATCAGCTGCTAGATGATAATTTATTCACTATTTTAGTTCTCTCTTCGCGATTTCTTGACATAGACAACTACTTATTGGCTGCAGAGTTCCCCCCAAATCTATCCTCCAAGGAAAAGAGAAAAATTATAAGAAAAAGAGCACCATTTACTTGCATTGGGGAAATCTCTTCAAGCTAGGCCCAAATCGAATTCTGAGAAGATCTATCAGGGAGGAGGAACTTTTTTACATCCTTCTAGCCTATCATGTTGGGCCTTGTTGAGGTCACTTTTCATTCAAGAGGATAGCCTTCAAGGTACTACAAGTTGGCTACTACTGGCCCACTCTCCACCAAGATGCAAGAAGATATACCAGTCGATGCGACTAGTGCCAAATAATGGGGAAACCTAATCCCACGGATGAAATTCCTTTGCAACCTCAAGTGACTCTTAAGCCATTTAACAAGTGGGGCATGGATTTCATTGGGCCCATTGATCCACCACCAGGGGAGAAAAAGTACATAATTGTGTGCACTGATTGCTTGAAAAAGTGGGTTGAAACTAAGGTTTTCAAGATAGAAACAGAAGAGAAATTGATTGAGTTCTTAAGGGAGAATGTGTTTTACAAATTTGGGTACCCTAGAGAGCTAGTCACTGATCAGGGCACTCAATTTACCTCACACCTGATTGGGAATCTATTGAGCCAACATAAGATCAAGCACATGAAGTCAACTTATTACCATCCTCGGGCCAATGGAAAAGTAGAGGTTACCAATAGATAATTGGAAATAATTCTCATAAAGGTGGTGAGCAACAGCAGGAAATATTGGGTTGACAAACTAGTGGATGCCACTTGGGCCTATAATACAACTTGGAAGAAAACCACTAGCTTCACCCCTTATGATTTGGTGTATGGGAAGAAGGCTCTTCTCTCCATTGAGTTTGAGTACAACACTTTGAGAATGACAGGACAGTTGGATTTGGCTGTTACAAGGGCACAACAAGAGAGGTTGCTCCCTTGTTGAGTATAACACTTTGAGAATGACAACACAGTTGGATTTGGATGTTACAAGGGCACAACAAGAGAGGTGGGCCCTCCTACACACAGAGGTGACTCAAGTACAAAGAAACGTTTGGCATGACAAAAACATCAAATACAGTTTTTCAAGAGGGTCATTAGGCTATGCTATATGACTCTAGGTTCAATGATTTCAAAGGAAAATTGATGACCAGATGGTTGGGCCCATATGTGATAGAAAAGTGCCAAGATAATGGGGTTGTTCATATAAGAACCATAGATGAAGAAGGTATCCCCTTGTTTTTCAATGGGTACAGATTGAAGCCTACAGAAGATCTCTGTCAAAGTGAATGTGATTGGAAGTGTCTCGGATTCTAACTCACTGAATTCTTGAAGACTGTTTTATTTATAAAAAAAATGAAAAAGGATAAAAAACAATAAGGGACCTACGTGAAAACCTCCATGAGGCACCCACGACCAACTTTTGGGTTGAAAACCTCCTTGAGGCAACCCAAGAGTGAAAAAAGGAAAACAAAAGATCCCTTGGTGAAAACCTCCCTTGAGGTGCCTAGGGTAGAGAAATAGGTTGAAAACCTCCTTTGGGATGACCTGCATGTCTTTAAATAAAAAATAAAAAAATGTTATGGCAGAGACCTCAAACCTTCCCACTAATAATGTTTTGTGATTTTGCAGGTTTTTAAGGAAACAAAGGACACCCAGTTCAGAGGGAAGAAAGCTAAGAAACACCCCATTCTTCCTTCATTCATTTCATACCTTCCATGACCATCATGTCTCCAGCATCCATTCTCATCTCCAAGCATCAAAAACTAGTTTGCATACAATTTTCTGACTTTTACAGGGTTTCCTGTAGTTACTATAGGAGTTTCCTGTAGTACCACAAGATGTCCTGAAACTCTACAAGAGTGGAATTCCAGTTGAGAAATGATTATTCAGGCCTATTCTGGGTTGAAAGAGGAGACCATTGACCTCACCACATCTCACCCAACACCAACTCATGACCATGCCATCCTCTGTGTCCATCAAATAATAAAAAGAAAAAACTACTCAAAAAGACAGATATATATATATAAAAGAAAAAAAAAAGGGAAAACACAAAAAATTCCAAGGGCCATACCATCAGTGTCCCACATCACCTACCACTCCGTATCCCCATTACCACCCCTTCCACTCCTACCTCACCACCTATTCCTCCTCCAAGAAAAAAAAACAAAAGACTTAAGAACTAGGTTGCTACAGGATTTCATGTAGTACTATAGGAAACCATGTAGCAACCTCTGTTATGACAACAACAGTCTCCATGATCCTCCTTTAGCATCCATGCAAACAAATACTATCACCACCCCTACAGGCACTATGACACCCATATAGAGCTAAGCAACAACTGAAGAGGTCAACACTTGCACACCATGATAAAGAAGACAAACATATCAGCTGGGTGAAATCATCAAAACAAGAGCAAAGGAAAACATGTACCTGAACAAGAAGAAGCACAACAGTGCCACCATCCAGCATGCATTGACCAAGCGAAGGAAGCAATAGGTATGGCACCTCATCCACACTCTTTCCTAAGTACGAATATGATAAAAGTGTAGGAATATGGAAAAGTTGATTTTATAAGCTGATGGTGGCTAGTTAACATGGCCACCCTCAACCCGAAAGCAAAAAGTGAAGTCCTAGTCAGCAGGCCACATGGCAAGGTCACATCAAAGAAAGTAAATTGAAAAGGTGGTCGAGTTAAGTTGTACAAGAGTGGGTGATGATTACGAGAAAAGGTTGCATGATAACTAACGGTGAGCCAATGGTTCAAAAGGGGAAATCACAAACACTGCTAGCAACCAAAGTGCTCCAAGGAATTGACCATAAATAGAAAAAATTCCTAACTTTCATGCACACATAATTCATTTTGAGACCTAGAGAATTGGAACCACCTCGACGAGCCATCAAAGAAGAAAACTAGTTTCAACCATCCTATAGTGAACACCTGTAGGAAACGCAGAGAAACTACAGGAAATAGTCAGAATTGTCAAAAAAATATACAAGGGGGTGCCTAGGGCCCAGTTATTCATAAATTATCCTCACCCAGGGAATCATAGTGAAAGATAGGTGGCCCACTACTCTGTGTTTTGACTGGGTAGCTAGGACAAAGGAAAATGAAAATAAATCTTCACTTTTTTTCTAGTAATTACATTGTGCATGCGAATAGATAGAATTGTGTGGGGATAAAGAAATAATTGCAGTAGAAACCCTTCTAAAATCTAAACCCATAGAAACCTTGGAAATCTCTAGAGCTAAGCCACCAAACTACCTATACTTAGTTTGACAGAGAGGAGAAAACGAAAGGATATTTCAACAGAAGGGATCCCAGAGGCACCTCCAGAATACACCTCCATCCCCCTGTGGTAGAGATATTTAGAAGGAATTAATGGTTGGGATTCTTTGAGATGCTTAGAGGATATGATGATGATGTAGCTTGGGAATTTTCCATGTCACTCACAGCTCAAGCTAGAGTCATTTCTACTTCTATGGTGAGAGGATTTCCAGGAAGAATTAGCCTTGAAATCATTAGCAGAACCACTACACTTCCTCTAGGCATGCAATGGAGAAAGGAGGATAAAGCTAGCAACACTTATGGTAAGAATAATTTATTCTTGAGAGATGAATAGCCAATTCAGGACACAAATGGGATTAGAAGGGAGAGCCTTCCCTATCCTTAGGATGAAGTAAAATATCACATTCTCAAGTATATTTTTTGTGAGGGAAGGCTCAGTATAGTCTATGGTTACCAATTTAGACTCCTCCATGAGCTGATATTTGGAGAAGCGTTACCCCTTAATAGAAGACTTATTGTGCCCTACTTCTTGTTGCAATTAATAATATAAATGAGCATAAAGGTACAGGAAGGAAAACATCAACAATTGGCACATCATGAAATAATCAAGTTCATACTAGAAGATGCCTTAAGCCAATTAAGAGTCCCTATTCTATGGTCCACATTTAGAGACATGGAAATGGAGGCTGTAATTGAAGAAATTGAATATGAAAGGGACCCAACCTCTAGTGGTGAGGAGGAAGAATAAGAACCTAAGGAGAAATAAGAATAACATGAGGAAGAAGAAGAGGAGGAACCTGAAGAAGAAGAGGAGGAACAAGAGGAAGAAGAGGAGGCAGAGAGAAATAAAACAGAGGAAGAAGAGGAAGGAGAAGAGAAAAATGGAGAAGAAGCACAGAAGGATGAGGCAAACCCTGAAAAACATACAACGAAAGGGAGGAATCTCCAAGAGTGTCTCGTAAACCCACAGAGAAGGAGGCAACTGTTGCCTTGACTGCCCTAAGCACACCCATAAAGTCAACAGGAAAAAGGAAAAGGCAGACTCCCTAATATTTCAAAGCAAGGAGGAGCACTAGGGTCAAATAGGGGAGACCACAAAAACCTACCAAGATTCCTATCATCATTTAAGACTCACCAAAAGGACAATGAATATTAGTCTCCTTAGAAATGAAATGTGAAGAGGGCACATCAAAACAGGCTTCCCCAAAGTCACCAATCACCTATGCTAGGAGGTTTTTCACTAGGTCAACCTCAGAAAGGAAAACCAAAGAACCTTCGACCCCATTTTAGAAAAGGAAAATCCTCCTTGAGGAAACATAGACAGTCCTATAGAAACTCTATCAGCACTGTAGGAAATGGAGAAAAAGTAGCATGGAGGAAATCAAGGAAAAATGAAAGGCAAGGAAGTAGTAACACAAGTACAGGAGGAGGCAATTACTCCAAAGGAATTAAAGGGACAATCCCAAGAGATGCAGGAACCTAGCCAACAACCCAATCTTAGCTCCTATTACAAATTCATTGACGGAGGCAGAGTGATATCACAAAAAAATTTCATTGCTCTCTTCTTTGATCTTGAGAAGGAGAGAGCAAGGACACATCGCTGGATGCAAATTTCTAAATCAAATAATGTCAAGGATGTGGGCCATATGGAAGAGAAGCTACTAGAGGTGGGCAGAGAGTTGAGTAGGATAAGAGACAGGGAAAGAGTTATGAAATCTCAACTAGAGATTGAAAACACATGGCTGAGGTAGGTACGGGAAAGAGAGAGTCAATTGGCCACTATGGCAAGCCTTTCTATGGAGGAACTCTAGTGTATGATGCCACCAAATTCATATGCCTTTACCTAAAATATCAATGGCTACAATTTCAGATAAAGACCCTAGCACAACAAGGGACTATGACATTCCAAGGCTATAGGAAGTTCATTGAGCTCTGTGACCAAAGCACCACGGAGGATAAGGCCAAGATATCTAAATTCTACTTACTCTACTTTGACTTAATAAACATGAATATGTGGGACCCTAATCCAAAGTCGGGGGACTCACAACTAATGGTATTTGCATCATGGATGAGTCATGAGGAGGCTAGCTCTAAGGAAGTAAAGAGGGTGTTGGAAAGAGAATAAAAAGAGCCCTTTTACATCAGAGCAGAACAAATCAATTCCATGATTGTCATTAGCACCCACAACATCATCGCCACTGATCCCCAACTTGCACCAAGATACCTAGCTACAAAAGAGCAAGGAGTCACTCATTTTGAAGGCACCTTGATATTTCTAGGGGATGAAAGCCAATAAGCATGCCAAAGGAGATGGGGCACCTACCATATAACCTAAGAATAAGGGAGTATCATTCCCCTAGAATAATGAGGGATGCACTAGAAAGGACTCCACTATATAAGAAGGCACTACATAGACTCAAAATCAACTGGATTGGTTTGAAACTCAGTCCACCATTTCTCTTGGGTATGTTAGAGTGAATAAAGGAGGAAGAGTATCACGCGGAATTAGTCGATCTTGCAGACAAGACAGACCTTCCTAGAATCTAATGAAGACCTAATGACAAACAAACCAACCAGACACTATCTTTCTCTAAATGTGCTTTATAAATAATGGTAAACAAATGTGTTTAAGGGCCTACCTCATGTCCAACGCAAGTTCGGAGATGCCTTTGCTTCTTCAATCCAAGTAAATTCCTTCGTCGCAAACCTGCAAGCACAAACAAGGCAAACAATTAAATAGCACCTGAATATCCAATATTATAAAACATATTTAACATGAAAGTCAAGGAGTCCATGAAACAAATAGCATAAGATACTTGTTGAGAAAAATGAGCTTGATTGTATTAAATTCAAAAGGAAAGAACCTTACAACCTTTGCCTTGACGCTGTACAAGATCCTTCCAGGGTCCAACAAGAAGTCTCCTCTACTTGGACAAGCTTCACTCACTCCCTAATGGGGCCAAAAAGGTATGTGATCTCTCCTCTTAAGCTCAAATAGGAAGTCTTGATTTCACTAGCATTTACCCTCAAAAGTTCAGCTTCTAACCTTCCTGGCAACTGACCCAATGCCAGTTACCAGCTCCTCCTTCAAAGGGATAGAGTCCTACTTCAAAGGGATAGCTCCTCTCAACAAGGGATTAGTTCCTCCTATGATGGGATGCATGAACCACTTGGAGCGATCAATCCACGTAACAAATGCTTCTAGAAAACTCTAGAATTAACCCAAGATGAGTTTTTTAAGATAAAGATTGCGCCTTTTAACTTTTACAGGGGTACGCACCCTCCCCTTTACATACAGAGCGTATAAGTATGCAGATAACTTGAACAAAAGGTGCGGGCCCGTAGGAAAAAGTAAGAGAAAGTGTGGAACCAGAGTTATATTGCTTTTTTGATGTCTTTCTCTTATTTCTCAAGTTTGTTTTGAAGAGATGAGGTTTAAGACTTGCTTAGGAAGCTGGTATAGGTAATGATAGGCCTACACCGACTGCAAATAATCAAGGTGACGATATTTTTGTGTAACAGATTGCCCCCTAAAGTGTGAAATCTGTAGTATATGAGGATTTTTCATTTATCATATAGGAAGAGTGAAGTGCTTTATCATTTCGAGGATCATCTTGCGGAGATCCCGGTTGAAACCTGTAAAAACATTCAATGCAAAATATATATATGAGATCATATCATCACTGAGGTAGGCATTCCCATACTCAGATAAAAACTGGCTAAGAGACTGCGAACTAACTAGAAGACTAACTACTGTTCTGATATAGGAATGATCTCGTAACACATCATAAGTACAGACACATGTGGACACAGTATGGACGCAGCCATCTTTTTATGAATAGTCCATAATATAATGAATACAAAATTCCTCACAACCTGGATGGTGGAAACTAGATCCAGGGTCTTCATTTCTACGTCCCGAAACAGTATGATTCTATCCATGCGATTGAATGTGTCGAAGTCGAGCATGGTAGAAACCGCTTGATTACCAGTCAATGATGTAAACTGTTAACAAGCGTGAGAGAAACCACCAATAATGACAATGGCTCTCAAAGTACCCAGCACAATCCACGAAATCTGATAAGATGTGTTGATGTCGAACATGTCACGGAATCCTTTGATCGAAAGTCAATGATGTAAACTGTTGTCAAAGGCGAGAAACCTGCCATTGAGGCATGCAGATCTCAAGGTACTGACAATTCCTAGATCATCTTTCTAGATAATGAGCTGAAGTCGATAGAAAGCGATCCGTCGCAGGCAAGCCCACAACACGAAATCATAGATGAAGCTGAAGAAATTTAGTTGTAAGGACTGACTCAGGGATGGTCAAGATGGATGACAAACATTTTGCAGATGAATGGCTTATTTGCACTGAACTCTTGAACACATAACGACACGACAGATGGTTTGGTGATGATTGCCCCAAAGTTAATACCCAGAAACTGGTTGAAGACTTTCAATATGGTTTGATTAACTGTTAGGTAAAGGATTTCCCAACCCAGGTGACTGAAAGTGTCGTGTTCAAGAGTGGTTATAAAGTATGACAAACAGACTCACTTTTCTCTCTTTTCCCCCACCATTTCTGGCAAGTACCTCTTTATTTTTTACAAGCTTGAGGAGGATAACATATGCTTGATTATAAGCTCACCCTTCGGGTGAGTCCAACTTAGTTTAAATTCGAACCCTAAGAAGGAGTGGTCCGTTCCTGTTTGTAATTGAACAGGTCCTTTACTGTCGAATTTTAATGAGTCCAGTATAGGAGAAACTCGACATTTTTCATTTTTAGAGAGTCTGAAAAAAGTTAAGAAGACTCCAGGGTTGACTTTTTCTAAATTTGTGTCTCCCAAGCCCGAAAAAGTATAAAATAATACTTGAGAGAACCACTTGATCTTTTAAGACCAAGGAGTAATTTTCGTCATTAGTGTCTTTGATCCGAAAAAGTAAAAAAGAGATCAAGGACACGTCGTTTTATAACCAATATCGAATTTGAAACGACAAAAATATGGAAATCTTTTTATGTTTTTACGGTTGGAAAAGAGTTGTAAATCGACCGCCTTTTAATTCCGTTTTAACGAGCTTAAAAGAAAAACTCGACAATCTTTTCATGTATTAGGAGTCAGAAAAGAGATTAAAGGTGACTCTAGCTAAAAATGATAGATTTCGCCTGAATAATCCATTATCTTGCACAAAAACACAAACATTACTCATACTTGTTTGAAAGGGATAAAAATGTCGCAAAAATACCTTTTCAAAGTGAAACATAAACAAATTTGCAATTTATTTACTCAAAAAACTTATAAAAAGGGCCTTTTACCATTCATTTTTACCATTTGTGATTTGGGTGAGAAAATAGTGCTTTTGCTCAGAAAACTTCCCGTGAAGATTGCGGAAAATCCAAACATCAGAATCGAATGCCGTCTTCTCCAGGTAATCCACATCATCCTACTCTTCATTTTTAACCGTTTCATTTTTCATTTTAGTCTTTTTTTTTTAATTTTTTGGGAGGGTTTTTAGGCATAAAACGTGCGCTCGAGGTACGCAGGTTCACAATTGCGGACCTGCGGACCCCGACTTTTTCTCCATTGGGAAAAAGTTCAGGGTCCACACCTTCCATGTAGACAAAGTGCGGTCCCACGCACTATGTCTAACATGTAGGGTGTGGTCCCCTCCGCGAGGGTTTTTAACCTAAAATTCCTCAAAAATGGAGCAATGAAATATTTTCTAGCTTTCTAATTTATCTTTATGCTTGATGCAGGTTGTACATCATGCTAGATTGGCGCGAATGAGAGCACGAGGACGTGGATGCTGCCACATGGAATCATCAGCCTTCACTTGGTGCTTTCAGGGCGTGTGACTTGTACAAATATTGGGCCATTCCTGGCATGAGGGCTCAGGTGGATTTCTTATAGTGGATGGTTGACAGATGGAGCGTTCAGGACCAGTGTTTATTTATTGGCGGCCACCATCTCGAAATCGAGCCGACGGATATATATTTCTTGACTGGTTTGCCTAAGAGAGGCGTTGACTTGACTCTGTTCGGGACTAGGGCAGGTGTCCAGTCCGTCAATAGCCTCCGATTAGACTACTGCAACCGCCAGACTAGAGACAAAGGGATAGATATAAAGACCATATCTCATCCTGAGCTTATGGTGATTGCATTCACTGTTACTAGACTTTGCGGAGCTGCCGCATTACATATTGCCACCGGATCCCAGATGCGTATGGTAGTTGATTGCTGCCAGGGCACCATCTTCAACTGGTGCGATGCTGTGTTGGCCAATGTGAAGGGCCAATTGACCAGGGCCAAGAACGGACGAATTAAGACTTTTGGTTATGGGGCTTTAGTCATGAGTTTTGGCTTGAAGAGGATTCCTATGCTTATCCTGCAACACCTTACTATTGGAGCTGGGCTTCCTCGAGAGCCCAAACTGATGCGATGGGTCACAGTCATGGCTCGTCATCCTGATGAGGGGACTGAGGTTGTTCGGTTCAAACCTGAGTATTTCCAATGGTTGGAGAACCAGGTTTTTTCTATTTAGGACTTCCCTTATGCTGGGGTTGATTTTCGTGGAGACCCAGACATGGCTCTTCCTCCAGGAGAGCAGTGGGATGAATCAGGTAAAATCATTTTCAACATTTTCCTAATTTAATTTTTTTTTAATTTAATTTAATTTAATTTTTATATCGTCTTAAAACTGATAGTAATAATTTCAAAATGTAGATGAGGGCCCACAGTGACCAGCCGCTCTCCAGACTTTCGAAAGAAAACAACCAGTTGCACCGGCTCCAGCCCCACAGGACGAATCAGCAGAGACTTTGGCCGAGTTGGAGAGCCATCTAGAACGCCTAATAGGGGACATTCCCGAGACTAGCATAGACGACATCCCTCATCGACTTCAGCGCTATGTGATTGGAGTCCCCAGACCTTTTAGGAGGTTCCTTTGTAAGGTGGCCCTTGCAGTGGTTTCGTATCGAGATCATCACCAGTGATGGGATGATTGCTTATTGTAGTCACACATGAAATTTTGCTTTTTGTACCTACCATTTTTGCTGATCATAAGGTGTTTTTTCAACCTATGATCGAAGACGATGTATTATTTTGACACACTCCTATATATATTTATTACTAGCTTGTCTTGTTAAACATGTTATGGAATGTTTTTAAATTTACTTGTATGATTATTGCACATGTCTAATTAACATTTGAGGAGCAATTGCATCTGCTAATGTATTGAAAGATCTTGGAATATGCTGATATTCAATATAGTCAAATTCACGTTCCAAGAGATGCACTCTCAAAAATAATCTTAATAAAACTAGATTTCTAATGGCGTATACTCTATTAAGCTGTAATACAATGAGTTCAGAATCTAACCTCACTATCAAACTCCGAAACCCAAATGAAATAGATTCAGATAATAACTCAACCACTGCACTATACTCTGCAATGTTGTTTGTTGTTTGACCAAGGCTTACCCCATGCATAGATACCAACTCGTCAGAGGCGAATAGATAACCCAAGCTACGGAAGGAATATTTGTGTACTACGACAAGCCCATCAGCGAAAAAACCAATATATGTTTGGAGAGGCGTCGACATCTGCGACATCAAACGTAAAACCAAGATAAGCAGGAATAACGACGGAAAAACTCAATCTCTAAGCTAAGCACACTTTAAATCTAAAACACACCAGCTAGAAGAAGAACTAACCTAACTAAAAAATCTCCACACTCGTTTTAAGCATAATACCTCTTCAGGTAAAGACCATTTCTGGGTTTACCTAAAGAGACCCCGTCAAAGTCTACCAATTCATAGGCCCCTTTCGCTTGACAACAAAGGGACCATGCCACATAGGCACGAATTTTCCAGCGCCTAATTTATCATTTTCTTGATCGTACAAAAGGACTAGATCTCCTTCTGAAAAATTTTGAGGGGTCACATTTCGATCATACTGAGCTTTAATACATTTGGCATGAGATTCGATCGCTAATGCAGCATCGCGGTGATTCTCATCTAGCTGAGCTAAGTATAACAAATGTATTTCCTCTTCGGAAGTGGCTGGAAGTAACTCGATGGCAATTCGCAATGACGGGATTTCGAACTCAATAGGTAGCACAACTTCCAAACCATAAACTAGTTGGAAAGGAGTGAACCCTGTTGATGTTTTAACTAAGGTTCGATACGCCCACAACGTTGAAAATAGCATGTGGTGCCAATTCGACTGATGAATCCCAATGATTCGTCGGATCATGATGACAATAACTTTGTTGATGGCTTCAACCAGACCATTAGCTTGTGGATAATAAGGCGTTGAACTGTCATGATGCAAGCCAAGTTGGTCTGTAAGTTCTATCATCATAACGTTCCAAAAATGATGCCCATGATTAGTGATAATCGCTTGTGGAACACCAAACCTAGCAATGATATGATTGAATACGAAAATCGCAGATGTTTTTCCGTCTGCCTCAAATGTAGGCATCGCCTCGGCCCACTTGGTAAAATAATCTACCACAAGGATAATATATGCATGCCCCCCCACCGAGTGAGGGTTACATGTAATAAAATTGATATCCCATTTGGTGAAAGGACCAAGGGCAATGATAGGGTGAAGAGGAGTAGGTGGAGCGCACATCTTTCGATCAAAGATTTGGCAGTTGTGGCGTTTTCGGACCGCAATAATACAATCTTTAAACATAGACGGCCAGAAATAGCCAGTGCGCAATATCTTTTGGGCAGTGCCATACCCAGACATATGACCGCCACATGCTCTAGAGTGACAGTCATTTAAGACCCTTTCAGCTTCCTCATGAGTCAAACAACGTCGAAAAACAGAGTCCGCCCCACGATGATAAAGAGTATTTCCAATAATTTTGAATTGTTGGGATTGGAATTGTATTTTTCGACGGTTTGATCGTGAAATATCTGGCCAAAAGGTTTGGGTTTGGAGATAAATGATGATATCCCCGTACCATGGATCTAAAGTGTTGATTAGAAACAAGGATTCGTCCACAATGGGCTCCTCCGCCACAATTTCCGTGTTAGCACGCGGGAAGTCACACATTAATTCCGCAAAAAATAAAGATTTCTTTGACTTAGCCTTTTCAAACTCCAAGTTGAACTCCTACAAGATGACAATCCATTTGGAGTACTTTCCCCCCAACAATTGCTTGGTCAAAATATAGATCATAGGGTTGCAATCGGAAATAACTGTAGTTTTACGTAGTAAAATGTAATGACGAAAACGTTGGATAGCTTGGACAGCTGCCAATGCCAATTTCTCCACATGTGAGTATTTTAGCTCAGTTGGATTTAACGTGTGACTAAGGTAATATATCACATGTTCAGTATCAAATTCATCTTCCTGAACTAACACCATTCCGATCGTGGAATAGGAAGGGGCGAGATATAAGAAGTAGTCCTAGTTGTAGTTGGGAGGATGCAACAGTGGTGCATGGGTCAACGCGTGTTTTAGCACATCAAAATATTTCTCAGGTATCTTGTCCCAAAAGAATGAAGTATTCTGTTTCAACAACCAGGTAAAACCCTTTGTGATCTCAGCGTAGTTAGGGATGAATCGACGTAAAAAGTTTGCTTTCCCTTGCAAATTTTGGAGTTAGCGAAGACTCGAACGAGGAGGAAATTTGATAATGGCTTCAACCTTCGAGGGATCAACGCGAATGCTGGCTTTCGAAACAACAAACCCCAGTAACCGACCTGTTTCAATACAGAACACACACTTGTGGGGATTCAACCTAATCGGATAATGCCTACATCTAATAAAAAATTGCTCTTAAATGGACGAGATGGTCAGCTCAATGTAATGAATGAGCAGGCAAGTCATCGAGATAGGGTTGCACAATGTGCTTAATATCATGAAAAGCGTAAGACATGGCCCGTTGAAAAGTTGCCCCGGCGTTCTTAAGCCCAAAAGGTAATTTGCAATGCGCAAATGTCCCCCACAAACAAATGAATGCCATTTTTGGTTGATCAGCAGGTAGAATACTGATTTGATTGTATCCAGAAAAGCCATCCATAAAGGAGAAAATTTCACTGCCGGCACAATCATCAAGGATTTGATAGATATAGGGAGTAGGGTAATTGTCCTTTGGACATGCTCGATTAATGTCCCTATAGTCGATACATATTCTTATTGTCCCTTGCTTTTTGTTAACAGGAACAATATTCGATACCCAATTTGTTAACAGGATCGGATAAATGAAACCTGCTTTGAGTAATTTTTCAAATTTTGCTTTAATCGCAACATCTTTTCTTGGGTGAATCTGACACAAACGTTGTCGAACGGGTTTAGCATCCAGGTAAGTTTTCATTTCATGAATTACAATTGCTGGGTCAATTCCTGTCATTTCCTCATATGACCAGGCAAACACGTCGTGGAATTCTTGAAATAGGGCCTTATACGTTTGAATTTCATCTTCCATACAAGAGGCACCTATATGAACGTTTTCAACAATTCCAGGCTTAACTGAAATGTCAAGGGGAATAGTTTGAGAAATATTTCCCAAGTTTAACTCGAAATCAGGATGTTTCATTGGATTCTGAGTGTCCTTAACATATTCAGTCGTAAAAATTGATGAAAAATCATTTTAAAAATGATCACGCTCAGGTAAAAACAAAGATCTGTGATGAAGATCTTCCCATGGTAACTCATCGATGCATAGCATTTAACGAATTTGCTCATCTGTTTGAGCAAGTTCGGAAAACGTTATTAAATCTGAGTTTGATGTTGAAAGTGATTCCTCATGGACCACATTCATTAAGTCAATTTGGGTTGATGTTGTGTCAGAAAATGACTGCACAGTCTGATACGCAAGTTCATACGGACTCAAAGGAATAAAAGTACTAAATGAGTCTATCTCAGATTCAGAAGGTACGATCCAAGGATCATCATTAACAATGGTTTCTGATGAAATCATATGAATGGTTGCATTAGAAGACGATGCATTGATAGGAGGAAAAGGAAAAGTGCCCAGTAAACCGGAATCTTTAACTAGTCCTACACCAACATCCTTATAAGGGATCGTCGTTTTTCCAACGTGTTGAATGCTCTCAACAGAGGCTGGGTCGGATGAAAAATATGACAACTTGTCTAAGGTTACGATCTTTCCATTATGAGGGAACTTTTAAGCCAAAAGACCGATGAAACAACCGCTGTCATAGCGTAAGACCAACTACGACCCAAGAGAAGGTTGTAATCCAGAGGGGCATCAACCACCTCCACATCTAGATTAACAATTTTACCTTCAACCCCTATAGGTAGATCCTGTAAAATGCTGAAAGGATGAAACCCACGGCCATCAAAGGCTTAAGAATTGTTGGGGATTGATTTGGTGAAGGAGAACCAAGTGATCTCCAACATTGTATCGACATAATACACGTGGAAGCTCCCTCATCAATCACAGTCCTATGAATAGGTCTGTTTTTTACTATCACTGGAATTCGGACAGCCATATGATGAGTTAAGTGCGGTGCACTATTTTCTAGATCGAAGATTATAAGGTTCGGGTCCTGAATGTCAACAGCTCCTATAGCCGACAAAAGTAATTTGCGTTGTGCTGGACAGGATTGCGGCACTTCCAAAGCCGACATTGCTGAGGGGAAAACAGCTAAATCCTCAATAATGTTATAGTTCTGAGCTACTCTCGCATGTGGATTGAAAGCAGACTTTTGAAGTATACCGTTGGTGGGAGGTTTGATTACTAAGTCTGGATTAGGCTTCTTGATCTGTAGTGGATCGGAACCGGGAGCTGAGGTTGATGGGTTCGAATGAGAATATTCTGCTTGTTTACCATTAGCAGGACTTTTACTGCCATAATCTTGCAATCGAGTCACAATCCTAACATGGGACATCATCAATATGGGTTCTTCATTGGAACTGGAGGACGAACCTATCATCTTACTGTCTTGAGCTGGAAAAGGATCCTTCAAGACAGCAGGAGTTTGGGAACCTTTGACAATTTTCGCAACCTCTGCATGATGAGGGCAGTCTCTTGTATAATGTTCTTCATCACAAATGAGACACGGATAATGAGGTTTGCGTTTTTCATCATTTGGTTTCGCTTTTTTGGGTTTCTCTTTTGAATTCTTATCTGTTTTATTTTTCTTCTTCCCTTTCTTCTTGCCACCGGTTTTTGATTTAGTTGTAGATGACTCTACAACATGAGTATCGGGGGAAAGATCCACGGAAGACTCTCCTATCGGGGAATCTGGCAAGGTTATGATAGGAGAAGAGTTCTCCGAAGACTTCTTCTTACTTTTGTTATTAACCGTACTAATCATACCATCAGCGGCATGAGACCCTGAAGGAGCAGCAACGATTTGATTTTGTTTGGTTAGATCGGGGATTTTCTCGTGTAATTTACCTGAATGAGTATAAACTAAGTCAAGATATTGTGCTTGAGCAATTACTTGCTCCTCAGTAACTACTCCGGCCTTAGCTGCATCCTCAGTGATCTTGGGGAGTAAAGATTTTACAAACCATTCAGCTAAGATCTGATCCGGGATATAAACTTTCACTAAACGTCGTCGATGTCTCCATTCATGGATATGATCTGAAATGTAAGTGGACGTTGACTACTTTAACGGAGTTAATAATTCCGTGCCATTGTCGTATCTGACCGGAAACTGAAAATGAGTTAAAAACGAGGTAGCTAACTGACTAAAGTTATAAAAAGTGGCTCGCGATAACTCAATGTACCACTTGGCCGCAAGACCAATTAGAGTGCGCTCGAAAAGTCGTAAACGAATTCAATCATCTGAAATGGAATTAGACGCACACCAGAGGTAATAAGTCATCACATGGTTCGACGGGTCCTCTCCTGGCTTTCCTTCGAACTTGGGAATATCACTGGGCAACTTATGCGGCATTGGCGACCAATAATGAAGATAGTTAATTGGATTGTTCGTAAGGTGCGTCGAGTCAGGAAAGTCCAAAGTTGCGATAAACGGTAACTGACAATTAGGGTCCCTAAAACTCTGGGTTTGCAGACCAGCCCCAGGAGGAGGATATCCAGGATAACTAGGAATGGGGATCGCATTTGGGATATTTTGACCTCCTGGAAAACCAGGATTAACTGGACCATACTGGGGTTGCTGAGGTTCTTGATATGTATACCCAGGGTACAGTTGATACTGATAGGTTGGTTGCTGCAGAGCAGCACCGTATTGGTACTATCCTTGGTACGGTTGTTGATTATATTGAGGTTGAGTAGTGACAACCATAATTCCTACAGGCATCTGAACCGGAGTATGGACCATGGGTCCAGACTGAGGTAAAGATGTTTGAGGAGTAGATACAGGGACGGTAGAAACTGGAGCTGTCGATACTCCAGAAGAAGGTGGGGTAGATGGAACAGATGTTGCAGCAGTCGCAATAGACGTTTGGGGCGGAGTACGAGGCGTACTAGGCCCAGACTGAGAAACTACAGAAGGTGCAGAAATTTGAACAGTAGGCTAGACAGGTTGCTGGGATGAACCAGAAACCAAGGGTTGTCTAGTTTGAGATGACAATTGCGCATTCGGTTGCAAGACCTGTTGGGATTGAGATGGATCCCACACTAAATTCGTTCCGGGGTATGGACCCATAACAGGTTGAGGATATTGAGGACCATAACTGCATTGAGGGTAAGGTTTATAATATGATTGACCCGAAGGTGGTTGGTAACCTTGAGCTGGGTACTGACCTTGGGGTTGGTAACCCTGAGGCACATACTGATATTGAGGTTGACCTTGAGGTACATATTGATATGGAGGTTGATTTTGAGGGGCATATTGATACTGAGGTTGACCCTGAGGTACATATTGATACTGAGGTTGACCTGGAGGTACATATTGATACTGAGGTTGACCTGGAGGTACATATTGAGTCTAGGGTTGCAAAAAGGTCGAGGTATGCAGGTCCCCTGTGGTGAACCTCCAAGCCCCCGCGTGCGGGTTTCTAAACATAAAAACCTCCAAAAAACACAATTTAAGCCCTAAAAAACGATTTCAAACGGACAAAAATGAAGAGTAGGATGATGTGGATTACCTGGAGGAGACGACGTGCAATTCTGATGGACGGATTTTCCAAAATCTTTGCGGGAAGTTTTGGGTCAAAAGCCCTTTTTTCTCAACCAAATCTGAAATGGTAAAAATGAATGGTAAAAAGTCCTCTTTATAAGTTTTTTGGGTAAATAAATTCTAAATTTGTTCATATTTCACTTTAAAAAGGTGTTTTTGCGACATTTTAACCTATTATCAAATAGGTATGAGTAATGTTTGAGTTTTTGTTCAGGATAACGGATTTTCAGGCAAAATCAGTCATTTTCAACGAAAAACGATTAGAGTCATCTTCAAGCTCTTTTCTGAATCCTAAAACATGAAAAGATTGCCAAGTTTTTCTTTTTAAGCTCGTTAAAATGGAACTAAAAAGACAGTCCTCTTATAGCCCTTTTCTGACCGTAAAAACATGAAACGTTGCCGGTTTTTTGTCATTTCAAATTCGATATTGGTCATAAAACGACGTGTCGTTCATCACTTTTTTACCTTTTCAGATCAGAGGCACTAATTACGAAAAGTACTCCTTGGTCATAAAAGATCAAGCAGTTCTCTCAAGTATTATTTTATACTTTTTTGGGCTTGGGAGACACAAATTTACGAAAAAGTCAACCCTGGAGTCTTCTTAAGTTTTCTCAGACTCTCTAAAATTGAAAAACGCAGAGTTTCTCCTATACTGGACTTGTTAAATTTCGACAGTAAAGGACCTGTTCATTTACAAACAGGAACGGACCACTCCTTCCTAAGGTTCGAATTTAAACTAAGTTGGACTCATCTGAAGGGTGAGCTTATAATCAAGCATATGTTATCCTCCTCAAGCTTGTAAAACATAAAGGGGTACTTGCTAGAAATGGTGGGGGAAAGGAGAGAAAAATGAGCCTGTTTGTCATACTTTGTAACCACTCTTGAACATGACACTTTCATTCACCTGGGTTGGGAAATCCTTTACCTAACAGTTGATCAAACCACTTTGAAATTCTTCAGCCAGTTTCTGGGTATTAACTTTGGGTCAATCGTCACCAAACCAGCTATCGTGTCGTTATGTGTTCAAGAGGTCAGTGCGAATAATCCATTCATCTGCAAAAATATCTGTCATTCCATCTTGACCATCCCTGAGTCAGTCCTTGCAACTAAATTTCTTCAAACTTGATCTATGATTTCGGGTCATGGGTTTGCTTACGACGGATCGCTCTCTATCGACTTCAGCTCTTTATCTAGAAATATGATCTAGAAATTGTCGGTACCTTGGTATCTGTATCCCTCAATGGAAGGTTTCTCATCTTCAATGACAGGTTGCATCATGGACCTTCGATTGAAGAATTCCATGATGTGTTCGACATCGACACATCTAATCACATCTCATGGATTGTGTTACACTGAAATTTGTCACCATGACTATCTGCAGTTAATATGGCTCCATCAATAGTCATATTATCCTCCTTGTCAAGCCTTATACCTCTGCTCTCCATGTCAAACTTCAAAAAAGAGAGAAAGTCTTTAAAAATCATGTTTATCTCTGGGTACGCAGGTTCTC
>APFE030222924.1:0-16642 GCA_000404065.3 Pinus taeda
CCCTCTTAACTTGGGAGGTATTCATAATGATTATCTAGATGTTTTCATGTTAACATAATTTATCTATGAAAAGGCTATAATAAATTATCATAAACCTTGTCAGCGTCTCTAAAACTATCAACATGATCTTGTTATTAGCCACTAGTTGAAATCTCTAACACATTTTCATCATCAACTAGTAGGCATATTTAACACTGACATCATCATCACCATCAGCATATTCTAGTGGCCATATCCATGGCAGTACCAAAACCATGACAATGTCATCAACATATTAGGACTCACTCGTCGAGAGTGATTGGTCCCCATGACCTCTCCCTAGGCCAAAATGTTGAGATCTCAACTAGTTAGCACTCACTCACCCTTCCTAGTGAGCACTTTGGGGCAAGACCTCACTCAACCCCTTCTAATTAGTGATAGGTTCTAGAACTTGAAAGGACCTCACAACATCCTTTTGGTGTGTGAACAAGTCTAGGACCTCACTTAACCCTTCCTTGGATGGTGATTGGGTCTAGATGTTAAAGGACCTCACTACACCCTTCTAGTGTGTGATTGGGTCCAAGAGCTCACTCAAATCTTCCTCGGTTGGCGATCAGGTATAGATGTTGAAGGACCTCATTACACCCTTTCGGTGTGTGATCGGCTCTAAGACCTCACTCAACCCTTTCTTGGTTGGTGATTAGCTCCAAATGTGGAAGGACCTCACGACACCCTTCTAGTGTGTGATAAGGTCCAAGACATCACTCAACCCTTCCTTGGTTGGTGATCAGGGCCAGATGCTAAAGGATCTCACTACACCCTTCCTAGTGTGTGATTGGGTCCATATACCTCATTACTTCCTTTCTTGGTGTGTGATCGAATCTCTTTGAGAGGCACTCACTCAACTCTACCTATTGATTACTCTAGGCCTCTCGGACCCATTCTCCCTACTTGGGGAATGTACATCCATGTTGATGTCAAATCAACACTCCCTCTGAATAAGAGGGGTAATATCCACAAGCCCCATCATATCTCTGAAGTACACGAACTTTTTTCTAGGCAACGACTTTGTTAAAATATTAATTATCTACTCATCTGTGGAGATGTACTCGAGCCTTATCGCTCTCCTCTGCACCATGTCACAGATGTAGTGATACTCGATCTCAAGGTGCCCTCACATGTCATCCTGCTGTCACCTACACCTCATTAACCAATCTTGCCATATATAATCACATTGCTTTCCTTTCACACAAGAACATACTCAGCCTTTGAGTGCAACATATGTATGCTTCCTACTCATCCTCTTGATCGGATCCCAATCAGAAGTTTATACAAAATCTCTATATTTTCAACACTCCTTCCCTAATTTGAGTTTTTGCAGCTATATTCGTTTGTTTGAGAAATTTCTCAAATCATAAGTGACTGTGCCATGACTAACTATGCCATGTTGGTACTTCAACACATGTTGAACTATATTATTTGACTCAAACATAATTTGATCTGCTTTGTTTACTTTATTCATCATCCTACATAGATATTCTTATTTAAACAGATCTTGTAACATAAATATTGATTTTCTCCTTTTTTTATTGATGTTATCATCTTTCTTGTCAAGATCTTGCATCGGAGGTTCATCTCCCTATAAAGTTGATCAAGGTTTCTTAGGGAGACCTCTTACTCTATAGAAAATCTTTTGTCAGTGCAACTCCCTCTTACATATCATCTTTTTTGCATTTGCCAACAAATCATGTAGGATCAATCACCAATTAGAGTGCATAAACTCAGAGGAGCATGTACAAAGCTTTCTTTTTTGCTTACAAGTGTAGGACTTCTTCATGTACCTCAACATCATGAGGTAGTTCACTTATTTCATCAAGAAATATCATCTTTACAAAATTATACTTGGAAATATGTCCTTTCATAGGCTTCTTTCACATTACTAAGGTTACCCATTTCATTATACTTCTTTCCATCCAATCATATTTTTTCTTGACATAAATCGAAGGCATTTTTCTCCCTCTGAGTCTAGATCTCGTCCATTACCATATCTCTCATCATAGAAAGCCTCTCCCTCATAGATTTTCTCTGTCCTTCCATAGGCTTCCAAAAACCTTGGCACCCTACAATATGTACCTGTACTCCCATGGAATAACAATCATAATTAACCAAAGTGTAACACCTTGGTGAAAATTCCATGTAAAAATATATAAATACCACAGATGATGGGACACATATTCCAAGATGAATGGTGGGTAGGACATCCTAGTGGACGTTTATTTGTTTTTTTATGGTTAAGAAAATTGGCAAAGGCGTTAAAGAGGCAAAAAGGTATTTTGGCACATTTATTTATGAAAACAATGGAAAATAGGAGAAAGAGGAGGTGAAAGGTCACAAATTGCATGTGAGGAGGAAAATGAAGGAAAATAATGGAAAATGAAGAAAATATTGACCTCATTAATAAAAATGCTTATGAGGATCAGTTGGCAAGCTTCTTCCTTTTAGTGTGAACCTTTTGTTTGTTCAGTTTTGTAGCTCTCTCAATATTCTCTCTCTCCCTCATACTCTTGGAGACTTAGAGTTTTCTTGGAGCATTCTTGGTGGGTGTGGCATACTTGGATTCTTGGAAAAAGAAGGCAAAGGAAGAGAAGGAAAGCACAATAGGGCATCAACATCAGCAGCTACATCAGATTTTTTTGTAGGTAACAAGTTGCATGTATGATTTCTTCACTAGTTTTGGGCATGCATGGAATATGCATGTGGTTTCTTGGTTGTGATATGCCATTGGCATGGAGGATTTCTTAGATCGATTGTGGATTGCCTAGCCTTGCCATTTCTGGGATATCCATGGTGATTGTGGGTTTACTTTCATTTTTTTGTTTTGGCTGGTTCTCATGTTTCCTTAGCCTAGGTTGAGTTACTAGTTCTGGAAGCCTTGGTTGGACAAACAGTCTGGAAGCCCTGAAAGGCTTGGATGGAGACAAATATGATGATTTTTTTTTGGTGATGTCTGACCATGAGGTGGAATCACTGTTTGATGGGTTGAGGTGGATGGCCTCTGGAAGCCCTGGATGAGTTTTGATTGATGTGTTCTATGAGATCCCACATTCATTCTCGGAATATGGCATGGGGGTGAATGGTTAAAGAGAGATTTGGCTCAGTGATTCTATGGTCGGGTGGAACGTGGTAGTCCCATCTCCTGTTGGTTCATTACATTCATTAATAAGAAATCCATTCCCTTGATTTTCATGTGTAAAGGTATTGATGTATTTATGGATTTGATAGTTGATATGTTTATTGTATTCATGTTCCTATTATGTTGGTTATATGCACATTTTATTATAGCAACTATGTGTGACTCTCATCATGTTTTTAGTTGTATGTGAATGGATAATGTGTCTATGAATTAATGGAGGATAATGTAGCAAATAGAATGAGGGAAAAATGGTACATATCGATTCTCAGATAAGTATGGGATCCCTACACTTAATTTTGTTATTTACACTTATAGATTACATATCGATGATATGTTTGACGAAACATCTGTCATGGCTAATGGGGTTCTCGTCATGATCTTGTTCAGTTTATTTCCTTTTTATTCCATTTCCTTTAAGTCACCGAGGAGGTTGAATCTTATCCATAGTGGCCTCTCGTCACATTTTTACCCCGACTGGTTGGTTGCTTGGGTGGATGTGGGAGGAGGGTGGTACACAAAGAATTCAGTGACAAGAGATTATTTAATCAATATGACAAGAGACTATTAAATCAATAACAACAATAGGCATAATTATGAAGGATATATATAAATTACTTATCTTTAATAAGAGTTTCATCTCCCTCTTGACCTTTAGACTCCTTGCATCCATCAACAAATTTATCACAATGTCATTCCTTTTTGGTAAGATCTAGGGTTTCTACTTTCAGTGGAAATGCTCAATCCTATGTTTTTTTCTTATAAGCCCTAGACTTTGTTTATTCCAGCTCTTTTATTCTGCTATGATTTACAAACCCTAGTTATCCAAATATTTAAAAACCGTAAATTTGATTCATCAAATAATAATCATTCTTGGATTCACCATGAACTTAATTTTCTTTCTAGAGTTTGCAAATATCTAGTTTCAAGCCCTAGATTTGTCCATAGATTTTGCAATATGAAGTCCTTCCTTTCATCTTTCATGTATCAATCACTCATATTTCTTAAGTGGAATTTTTGAACTTGAGAGATAATTCAACCTATTCTTTATTGGAAGTTTCACTTCTCTTATCAGTATATATGGTGCATCTTGCAAAGGTAGTGGCATGCCTGATCTGACATGTTTGAGATCAATGAATATTTCAGATGATGTCAATTACCTCTTATCAGTATATATTTTCAATCCCATGATTGTGGATCTTCTTGCATACAAACTTTCTTCAAGTCTTAACAAGCTTATCATTTTGAGAATGTCATTTTCCTTCAAAAACTTGAAGGAGGACTTGGCCCTAAGTAATTTCATATACATGCTTTATAACAAGTTCCATATCATACTTGTGTGATTCATATGACAAAATTCAAATTTAACATAGATCAATGCGTTTTCGGTCCTTAGGTTAGATCTTGACAAACCATCTCATCCTTCTTTTATGTATAGAATAGATAATCAATTTGACTCCTTTAGATGACTTGTTCTTTTGAGATCAAGTTTTTAATCCTTATGATAATGGAAGTTCTTCTTTAATTTAGTTTATTCTATCATTGAAACACTAAAGCTCTGATACTAGGATATGATCCTTGATATCACACTTAGTCTCTATTCGAGTTATGACAAAATAACAAGACTTGTTCCCATTCTTCTACTTGAGAATAAGGGTATGCTTCGAGACTTAAAACATAAGAGGTGTAATTTCAGAGAATAATTTGATAACTGATCTTAAATCAAGAGTTTTATCCTTATGAGATAACTCATCAAAGCTTCCTTATAAGGTTTTAACCATGACTAACTGAGGCCTTTGGTAATATATATATGGAGGTCATTTGACTTAATACAAAAAACTTATCTATATGATCTTGGTTCTCCTTGGCATAGGCTCCTTCTGTAATGATTCTTAAACATCTGCAATTTAGATTTGGCCTACTTGAGATTTCGGACTAGGGCTTTATTCAATCCTTAGCCATATCCCTTCTATTGAATGTAAATTTTCTGCTAACATTTAGAATCCTTTCATTGCGTTATGGGCCCTTCTTCGTCTACCTGAGGCCGTAAAAATATTTGAAATTTCAACTCTTTTGTATTTAGGGATTTTTGGGTCCTACTGAAGTTCGATTTCATAATATCATACATAATTTGAAAGAATTCAATCACATACTTGAATTGGCCTTTAGTGTTTATCTTCCACGAAGTAAAGAGGTTCAATCGTTCTTAAAAGAAATTAACTACAGATTTTCGTTCTTAGTGACAAAAGACATACAAATTTTCCTTCTAGGTCGATCTTTTTAGCTTACCTCTGATCCCATGTTGATTTTGCATGGTCTTTCAAAATGAAAATTATTTTTTTATCTTTTCACATTATTATTAACATCACATCATTCCGTAATTGCATAGAAAGACATCAACCATATAGAATTAGCCATAAAGAGACACCTCTCATGAAGAACACAGAGAATTACCGGGAAAAACCTCATGGGAAAAATCCCAACAATATTTTCCAATAGAGAAATATTCAATTCAACATAGACACATCTAAGACATCAACTAGGTTAAACCTAGTCTAATGTCCATCCTCCTAGTCAAGTCAATCTAGCCCATGAAAACATGTTATATTATTCTTTCTTCACAACCTTAGAAGATGGACAATTTTCCTCCATTAGAGCTCATGTATTTTCTTCCTCAGACCATCCCTTCACTAGCCCCAGAATATGATTTCTTTCCTACCTCAGAACATCCATTCACATGACTCAGAAAGGAAAATTTTTGTAGCTCATAGCCCTTAGAGATAAGTCAATTTATGTAGCTTGCAAACCACAACACGACAACTTCCTATAGCTCATAGACTGAAAAACGACGACTTTTTGTAGCTCGTAGACCTTAGAGATAAGTGACTTTCTGTAGTTCAAATATGATAGAATAACGATTTTCTATAGCCCACAAACCCTAGAACGACGAACGTCCATAGCTCGTAGACCTTATAAATGATCCCTTAGAATAGGTCAAACCACAAAGAGAAGATATTTGAATTTCTTTTCACAAACATCCAATAGTTTTCCTTAGACTATGTGAGCTACCTCAGATCATATGAGCTTGTCTTTTCCATAAAGGAGGACCAAATTTCATCTATTTATAGACTTTACATGGAGGCGGATAGGTGTTTCCCTTGTTGTAGCCAAATTGAATTCATGATGAGTTCGACTTGACTAGGAGGCTCACATAACTATTTGGATCCCAAACTTTTAATTCCAAAAATTCAAATGTCTTTCTTTTGAAATTCCAAATGGGACTTGTCACAAAATATTTTTCTTTCGACTCTTAGCATTTAAAATATGCTTTACAAATAGATTATGAAGACCGACCATAGTTACAAGAATTAACATAACCTTTTTAGGTACTCAATTCCAAACTAATGAATGAGCCTCGAGAATTTGTGGTCTTTTTAGATACTCATGTACATAAGATAAGGTAGATCAGTATTTGAGTCTTGTATCTATGCTGGATCTATGATGTATCTCACATGGTATGAGAAAAATTCTTGGAGGTCTGTGACAAGAAATTCAAGTATGTTATCTCTGTGGTTCGACCTATTATAAGGGATTATTTCTAAGGTCCACAAGCTATAGCGATTCATCATTCTAGGGTCCGTGGTCTACAGAAAGTCGTCGTTCTGCGATCTATGAACTACAGAAAGCTAATTATCTCTAAGGTCAGCAAGATACATAAAGTCATCATTCTGTAGTTCGTTAGTTATAAAAAGTCATCGTTTTTTGGTCTCCAAGCTACATAAAGTTGCCTATCTCTGAGGGCTATGAGCTATAGAAATTTTCCTTTCTAAGGCACGTGAATGGTTGTGATGAGGTAGGAAAGAAATCATATTATGAGGCTAGGAAGGGATTATATGAGGAAGAAAATACACGTGCTATGAGGGAAGAAAATTGTCCATATTTTAAGGTTGTGAAGGAATAAGAATAGAACATGTAAAATAAAAATTACTAGGTATTTATGTCCATCACCCCTAGTAGACTAATTATATGACAATTTTCTTAGTGAAATTCTGCGTGAAGATTCTTATAATATACTTAGAAGAAGGGTAGTACTATATATCAATGACCCCATCATAGATTTGTTCTCTGATAAAGGGAATGTGCACATCAATGTGCCTAGTTAGTTTCCATTGGATTAAATATCTATAAAACATGAGTGTACTTTGATTATCATAACATATAAATGACAATGGGAAAGTGATACAACCATATAGCTTGAGTGGTAGTATTCACCACACCCCTATATGTCACCTATAATGATGATAAAGAAATAGTTGACTACTTATTTCTTGACCACTGTATTGGATTAGATCAAAGGTAGAGAATTAAATGGTGAGGTTGAATTGTGATTTGTTCCATTTACAACCCAATCTAAATCTATGTATCCAACAAGATGTAAGGAAGACCCTACTTCATAGTGTAAACCAAATCTAGTATTACCCTTAAGATATTTAAAAATATCCTTTATTAAATTCTAGTGTAGCTCATGTGGCTTCTACGTGTACATGGAAACTACTCCAATTTCATAGGATATGTTAAGATGACAGTGCGTGATTTATTAAAGACTCCTAACCAATTATCAAAACCTAGTAGAGTCAACGAATGGTGTAGTATGACCATCTTCTAGCTTTACCCTAGATATGAAGGGAGTTGGATTTGTCTTGAATCTTGTCATCTAATACCTATAAAGGATGTATATGGAACACTTATATTGTTCCTACATGATTCATAAATAATATTGGATTAATTCAAGGCTAAGGAAATAGTGCAAAATTTCCATATCTATCATAGAAAACCTATCATGCAAAATGAACTTCACTGCAACATTGGAATGGGCTAAGCTTCCTATATTAAGTAATATATAGATAAATTTATCAATAAGAGAGAATATGTGTGGCTTATCATATACACATTCATATTTTATTTTCAACTAAGAAAATTTTGGGAGTGAATATATGTATCCATTTTTTCATACCAAGGCTCGAGTGCATGGTTAGGACCATATATTGTTTCTTTAAATCTCCATACTAATGAATAATATTTTACATACCTCGCTTCCTGCTCCATTTATCATTAATATATCCATGTAAGAAATAATTTTTCACATCCATGTAGTGTACCTCCCAATTTCTAGCCACTACAATAGCTAGTGCCAAAATAACAAAATCTGTCTTAAAAACTTGCGCAAAATTCTCGTCATAGTCAATTCTTTGTAGCTATGAGAATACTTTAGCTACTAATTAATATTTATACTTTGTTATTATCCCATCAACATCCCTCCCATTCCTATAAATCTGCTCACATCTAACAATTTTCCTATTGGATGGAAGAGAAGCCAATTCCCATGTGTTTTACTTGATCAAGTAATTGTTATCCTCTTTGAGTATTTCTTCCTAGAAGGGGTTAACTTTAGCCTCTACATAATTCTAGGGGTTTGATCCAAGAAAAATATAATAATGGATAGTAAGTAAAGGCTTTGTGGAAAAAAGAACTTGTAGAAGGTCTACAAACTATGATATCGTTCTCCATGGATCGACAAGATTACCCATTTGTTCACCAACTACCTAAAGTGTCTATATACATATCGTGGTATAAGATTTAGATATACAATATCATTATATTGTTAGAAATATTAGGTTCTAAAATTTCATTAGATATTTGATATGAAGAATTCTCTTTGAGATCTATGACTATAAGTGGTGGAGATGATGAAGTAGATTTCTCCTGAGGGGGCTGCAAGGGACCTTTTTGAAACTTGACACTCCATTATAGGAACAAGGTGTATTTAAATAAATATTTTAATATCTATCCATTAACTCCCTTTGTATATCCCATAAATATACACTCCTTACACTGAGATTTCATATCCTTCCTCCTATTAGAAGGGATCTTGGCCAATATATGGGAATCAAAATTTTGGAAGTGAGTAACATTTGATTTCTTCCTTGTCAATGCTTCATAAGGAGTGATTTCCTTTATTGGTTTACAAGGAAATATATTTTGAATGTAGGTCACACAGTCGATGACTTTATCCCATAACTTTGCAGGCAGTGACCTTGATTGCAACATATCATTTACCATCTCTTCCAATGCCTCATTCTTTATTTCGACTACTCCATTTCACTATGGATAGTATGGTAATATATTTTGCTGCTCTATACCCACCTATGAAAAAATATTTTCAACATATTTATTAAAACATTGTCCTCCATTATTTACATGAAGCTTATTCATACTTTTTCCTTGTTTCATTCTATACAAGTTACTTGAAATCCTTAAGGCATTCAAATATTTGATATTTAAATTTTAGAAAATACACCCAAGTATATCTTGGCCAGTCATCAATAAATGCGAGCACATGCTTTCTTTACTCATGGATAGGTGAAGGAAAGGACCTATAATGTCACGATGTACCAACCATAGAATTGTAGTAATGCTACATGCTTTTCCTATGTCAAATTTCTACTTAGGATTCTTACCGAGAATGAATCCATGACAAGCTCCATCTATGTATTGTATTTTTATAGACCTTCAATCATTTCTCTTTACTTAGCTTCTCCAAATATATATAATTTAGATATCCAAACCTATAATGCCACAACCTTTTCTCCTAATTTGTGTGGGTAAGAAGAAAAAAAAAATATTATTTTCCAATAAGGTGAGAGAAGAAATACAACCTAAAATGGTGGTTAGCCTTACCAACTTCTATTCTAAAACCATTTTCCATATTGAAATTCACTACTGCATTTGGAGTGATATCAACTTGTTTCCATGAACCTAAGTATGTTATCTAGTAGATGGGGACATCGAGAGATTAGATACATGAAGCAAATTATGAAAATTCATAGTTTCAATCTACTCTTCCTTCTTTGGCAACCTCAATAGGAAAATTATCTCCCATAAAAATATGTGGTCTAGTGCAAGTATCTAAGTATGAGAAAGTATGTAATGATGAAGCCATATAGTGAGTGGATCGTGAGTCAATAATATAAGTGTTAGGAAAAGAAGTTAAGGCAATCAAATAATGAACCTTACCTTTTTCTTCTAGTGGCCACCCCCTTCCTCTTCTTGGCATTATTTGGAAGGTAGTCCTCAAGATGATGTTGATGAAGGACTTGTTCCACGAGCTCAATTGTCTTTTTAATGCATGCACCTTTTCGATGATATTCCTTGCTGCAATAAGTGCACTTTTCCCTCGCTTTCTTGGAAATCCCCCCCTGGAAATAAAACTCTCCTTAGTTGGATTATGTTTTCCCTCTTTCTTTTTTTATGCTTCATTTTTCCCTTGTTTTTCTATATTTTCTTCTTACTAGCTTCCTACATATGGGCCTTGGATGACTTTAAATATCCCATGTGATTAGCTTGTTCTACTCTTGAATTAATGATTCCATAGAGCTACTGAAATGAGGCATCTTCAAATATTTACTCATACAGAGTTTAGTAGTGGTAGGAAGAAATAAATACAGAATACTTAGGTCCTAGATTTGAAAGAACTAAAAGAATCAATTACTCTTCCTTTCTATCAATGCCATAAATTTTAACCTATTGAAGACAAATATTGAACTTGGTGAAGAAGCATTTTAGGGTGTCAAATTTGTTGGGATCAAAGCTATGAGCTCATTCTCTAGCCAATAACCTCTCAACTCATCAATCTTGCCAAACAATCCCTCCAACTTTGTTCATACCTTGTTGGGAAAATTACAAGCATCAATGTGAGAATAAAGGTATATGGAAATGGAAGAGCACATGATCCCTAAGGCTTCATCCATCTTGTTGAAGTAATTTGAATTTTATATAACTAAATTAAGCTCTACTTCAATCTCCATAGTGATTCTATAGAATCCTTTACAACATTGTAGCAATAGGATCTTTGACTTCCAATCAAAGTAATCGAATGAAGTTAGAACCACACATATAGTGAGTTGATTCATCCTCTTCTATTGATATACACTTTGTTGAACTACAATATTATATAGTGTAATTCTCACAAACTCATTAATGCCTTGATACCATGCTAGATTCAAAGTGCAAGCACACACACAAGAACTAAAATGCTTGACTTGAGTACAATTAAATGACCTTATCATATAAAGAATTAATGTGCACTAAGTGTGTTCCAAGCACATGCACAACCAATAGAAAAACAACTCTCCGTTAGTTCTAGTTAACTGGGCCAAAAATGGAGTTATACGATCTAAAATAGAGTTAGGGTTAATAATAGAATTGACTAAAGATAACTGGGCTAAAATTAAGTGAGAACTAAATGTGGAGACCATCCATATAGTTCCAAACTCAAGTGGAAAAGAAAATCCTCCAAAATTAAGACCAAAAGTCAAAGGATAATGTTTTCTACATTTAAGGGATAAGTGGATAGGGTTGATGTCCTCCAAAATAGGAAGGAATTGCTCACTTGTGGATAGTGTCCCTAGTCAATAGGAAGTGTACATTACTTGAGATAAAAAATGCATGTCACTACCCACTCAATGTCTAGTAACTACCACATGCCATCCTACATAATGTCTCTTACTAAAAATAGATGTGCTATAAATAGTGAGTGCTAAAAAAATGATCCTAAAGGGTAGGAAATGTAAGGTAGGTAAGGGTAGGTAATGTGTATGTACTCCAAAAGAAAGTCCACATGTGTGAATAATTTGAATTGGAATGGCATCAATATAGTATCATGCTAGTCAATAAGATAATTCAGCTTACATGAGGCAAAACTTCCATATACAAATTGCAATTGAGGTGATTTTTGCATTGCTGAAAAACTCTTGATGAGTAGAAAAACATTGATAAGTTGTGTATTTTTTTCTTGAATTTTTTACCCCAAAAATGACCATTTAGATCCTCAAATAAGATTTAACATTTCTAGACCTTAAATCATCAAAGTAAGACATACCCTCAAAATGAATCCTACAATCCAATGCTTCTAATTTTCCACCTAAAAGTACCAAAATAATTAAAAAATTAGATAGTAATGAACCATTTCAATTCAACATGTTTCCTAAACTTCCTTAACCAAAACCATAATAATAGACAAATGAATTTAGCCCAAAAAAATAAAAAATACTCAAATAATAATGTCATTTAAGGATATCACATATAGTAATGCAATCATCTCTAGAAAGTTACATAAAGATTTTATAAGTGGAATATCATTACCTCGGGGAGTACTTTAAATCCAAAGTTGCTTGATCCTTTCAATGAAATCATTCTTGTAATCACTTCCCTTTTCAACTTTTAAAAACCTAGTTAGTAGAATCAACCTGAAATTGATAAATAATCATTATAAAATTTTAATATCATTATGAGATGCATATTAAGCTTCATAAAGCCACCAAACGTTAAAATGAATATCAAATAATTAAAGGAAACTATACATATAGATCCATCTCTAATCGATAATCCATTTGCATGCAAACTTTATTGTCCCTTCTCAACCAAAAGAATTTAACTTTATGCTAAATCTTTAATCTAGGTATAGGCTAGCTCCTCGACACAAATAAGAGATGACCTATAGTGGCATTAATCTAGGTATAGGCTAGCTCCTTGACACAAATAAGAGATGACCTATAGTGACTCATATTAGTATAGGGAAGTGGTGTTAATTAAATGTAAGGCTATATAGATGAGACAAACATTGTCATTTAAAGGTAAGATATGATAGAGTTAATAATGATGGTACAATAATATATTAGTGATTATTGAAGGTAGTCATATACTAGTTTATCATGCATGGACCAAGCACATAAAACTTCAACAACACTCCATTAAAAAAAATTGTAATGACAAGATTTAAGAATTAAGCAATAATAGATAACCTATATTCTAACAAGATTAGAGCATCAAGTTTAGTGTTATTCTTAATGTGTTAATGCTTTATTTGAAACTTGTTCTTCTCCTATGATATTATTAAGTAATTTTGCATAATAATTTTATTTTACTGGAATAAAAATACTTTTCCCTTTCTTAATAATTGTTGAAGTTGTTAATGCTTTACTTGAAACTTGCTCTACTCATATGACATTATTAGGTATTTTGCATACTTAATATTGATGCTCCAGAATTTTTTTCGATGGAATAAAAATACTTTCCTCTTTCTTAATAACTGGTCAAGTGTCTTTTCACTCTTAAAAAATTTATTTTTAACTTGATTGTAAATTCGATTAAGAAGAAAACCAACCTAACAACAAAGTCAACAATTAACCCCACCGTTACTGGGCCCTCCAGGAACCTATATTTATAATGAAGTTGCTCTGGCCATACGTGTGCCTCTCCATCTCATTGACTTCCTTGCCACCCTTCAAATGGCTTTTTGAATAATCTAAAGCAGCCTCTCCATCTCATTGACTTCCTTGCCACCCTTCAAATGACTTTTTGAATAATCTAAAGCAACTTTGGACTTGGAAAGGTTTTTAGTAAGTGCAATAGAAATCATTGTTACAGAGACTTGATAAATTGAATTACAGCAGTTACAGCGTTTTGGCTAGCCAGCCCAGAAAAGACAGCAGCCTGATTACTCTCAGAAGTTCCCCCTCCAGCCAAATCAGAAAGAGATCTTATTGCTATGAATGGCCGTCTTTGTTGAAGGCAAACCAATGCTACAGCTGCACTTTCCATGTCGATGGGACTTATATTGAACTTGGTGTACAGGAAATTTCTGTACGCTGCATTGTCCACAAACACATTTGCACTCGCTCCTCTTTCCACACGAACAGCCTTGGGAGTATTTGACAGACAAGTTGTTGAGTTTACACATTTTTCCAACTTCAGACTCTGGATTAACACAATCGGAACTATTTCAGTATATTGAAAAAAAAAACACACGTATCTATCTATCAATCAAATCATCATCAATCAAATGGTTTGAGATCAAGATAAATCTGATTTATCTATCTATATAAGATAAATTAATTAATAATAGCTCGATTACAAAGAATTACATACATATACTGGTAAATACCTCAAGGCTCTTTGCAATCTGATAATAGTGCTCATCCACAGGCACCCAAAAAGCATGTTGCCTGACCTCTGGGGTTCCATTTACTGGAAAAACTTCCTCTGGTTGATACCACACATTATTAAGGAGGTTGCTTGAGTTCTGATCTGACGGGGTTGTGAAATTTGCAAAGTGAAGGTACCCGTATTTTCGTGTGTAATCTCCATCTGATTCCAGAGAAAGTTCATCATTGGGTCCATCTCCATATCTCTGAATCAAACACATATACATTCAGACTTTCAATCACAATATAGTTTTACATCAGTGTCTACCTATCAGGCCATAGTATCATCTGTTTAGGATTTACATAAATAAACAGAAGTATTAACCTGCCAATTCCAGAGGCCAGTATGAGCCCAATAACGAGGTACTGTAACATCTCCGATTTGCAGAGAAGAGTTTGCGTTCCCTGCAATTCCGTAGTGGATGACTCCTTTCACTTCGAAGAAACTCAGTAGCAACTGAGTTGCTAGACCTGCGTTCAACTACACAAAACAAAACAAAATATTATATAATATCGAGAAAGAGTAGAATTACAGAATGGGTTAGAGCTATGGATTCATACGACACAAAAATCAAAGCACTGATGTCAGTAAACAAAATTGAGACCAACCATTGCCAATCCTGACATGACAATGATCACTCTGTGCTTATCAACGCTTCCTATATGAAATCTTCGCCCTGCAAAGAAAACAATAAAGCCAAATAAACATATTTCTTTCTTAAAAGATTTAAATAATTTTTTTCCATATAAAATCAAACTGTGTAAACAAACTTGTCATATAACAGCTTGAACTTTTTTTCCTATAAAAATCTTATCTACATAGTTATTAAAAAATCTCATCTACATACTTATTAAGGGCAAAATAGAATAGATCTCTGATTACCAGCAATATCCAGAGTCTTGGAGACATTGAAAGCGGAAGATTGCAGAAGAGGATCCATCTCGAAAGCGTTGGGAACAACGATGCCGAGATAGGGGCCATCGCCATTGATCTTGTGGATGCTTCTCTGAAGCTTTGGCGATGCAATTAGGGCATCCACTGATGATAGATCCACCATTAAAGATACTATGACTAACGCCCATATACACTGGACTCCAGTAATAAACTTCATCATGCTTTCAAAACCGAATTCCTGTCCTCCTCCTGATTGCGTTGAAGAGATTTATGGGGAAGCCTGTAGAATATTCAAATCTGTAATTGGGAGATCACGGAACTTGGGACTCTGCAAGTCAAGAATCCTACCTAATGATTGGTCTTCTCGCATGCTTTATGCTTGGGCACTTGCGTCTCTACGGAGAGCATCTCGGAACGACGCCAAGTTCACACTGACTTTCAGAATTCTAACAATCCGATATTAAAGACTGCCACGAGATCCATCTATCTCTTACTGGGAGAGAAGGCAAAAAAATATTAGGAAGCATATCATTTTTTTATAATCTCTGTTTTACCAGAGTGAGTTTATATTGATCTGGAATATAATTTTCAAAGATGAACTTTTACCGTATTAAAAGAAAATAGATTACGACAGAATTCAAAGTTCAAATTCCAAACTCATCTAGATATCATTATGGCTAGCTTGATCTTTCAGGAGATCTTTAAGGAACATGAAAATTGAAGTCATAGAATCATTTTATTGTCATTAGTTTTTGGGTTTTAGATTTTTGAACATTTATAATTTGTAAATAGTGTTTTTATATAATATAAATTATTTTAAAATGCGATTACAATAGTCATTTTTTTCTTGTGAATTAATTTTGAGGATGAATTTTGTTTTAGATTCGAAACTTAGACATTTGAAAATAAAGATTGTGAAATATCTGAATGCAGAATCACAAAAATCACACTATAGAAATCTATATTGTCACTTTGTACGGATCGATCGTCATCTCGAGAAAATGAGGGTTAAGATACAAAGAAGGGAATTCGATCTTTCATTCCTTCCATTATTGTTACCCTGTACTGACGGAACTTGGAAGGTGGGAAACTTGGAAGGAGGTCTGCGATCTCGAGAAAATGAGGGTTAAGATACAAAGAAAATGAGGGTTAAGATACAAAGAAAGGAATCCGATCTTTCATTTCTTCCATTATTGTTACCCTGTACTAACGGGAAACTTGGAAGGAGGTTAGTGATCTCGAGAAAATGAGGGTTAAAATACAAAGAAGGGAATCCGATCTTTCATTCCTTCATCTTGAGCTGATAGGCTCTCCAAACTTGACTTCACTCCATACCATACTTCTCTTCTTTGTAAATCAGTCCTCTTGAGGATGAGACTTGTTCTAGACTTGACAACTTGAAAATAGAGACTAGAATATCCCCAGAATCACAAAAACCACACCATAGAAATCTACATACCATTAGAGATAATTCTATTATTATTTTAAACCATGAATGGTCTATATATATATAACACATTTTAATTCCATATTTAT
>APFE030222932.1:0-34297 GCA_000404065.3 Pinus taeda
GTGATTCGCTCTCCACATTTCACTAGTTTCAATCCCACTTCTTCACCCCTGTGAGCATCAACCGATGCAATGAGTGCTAAGTGAACTATTCAAAAATCATGAGAAATTAGTCAGTTACGACTACCTCTCATGGAAATGGTCATACGTGAATGACTTACCTAACGCAGTTGAATCCCAAAAATGAAGCCTTCATTTTTGTTCAATTACAATTAATTTCTACCGGATATCATACATGAGAAATTTCTGAAGTTTAAAGTTGAAGGTGTGTTAAAACACCAATTAGTTTTGGTTTATCTAATGTTATTTTACCAAGCATATAGGTTCAATTTTCAATTGAAGAAGATGGATGAGTAGGGTACCCAATTATCAGTTATTCATTGGACTTCTCTAGTCAAAAGAAACTCAGAAGAGTATACATATACTGATTTTGTAGATAAGTTTCTTCATACATCCTTATTTTTACTATGCAGTGATATCATACCAATAATTTCACCAGAAATCAAGAAGGTTTTGCACCTTTTAGAGAAGTCAAAGGTTGGAGACTGGTATTTATACCATAACTATACATAAATCAAAATTTATGGGTGTGATCTTCCTCCCTACAAATTATCAGTGTTTGTGCTAGTGAGAATTTTTGCCTTAGAGTATGCTAGACAGATGTTGAACATGGATGAATTACACTTTGAATCAAATAAGAAGAAGGACCAATTTAAACTAAAGGCAAATGTAGGTCCCTATATTGTGAATACCATAGTAGCAGCGAAAGAAGTGGAGACAATTTTAAAGCAGATGAATTTCAAACCAAGTTTAACATGGTCTTATGATCCTTTAGGGATAATTTCGAAGCTGAGGGTTGAACAAAAGAGAACCCCATATGCACATACACCTAGGCTAGAGATAGAGAAATATGTTAAACAAGATCAGTGGACAAAAAACAAATTACATAAGGCTGAAGAGTAGTTATTCAGTCAATATTATTTACAAAGTCCTATTCCTAAACACAAAGAAATCAAGAGGCCAAGGGAAAGCATGTCCCCTACAGATTCAGAAATTCAGGTTGAAAATTTCATTTTGTTCAAGAGAAGAAAAAAGGATACACATACCACTAAAAAGTCTGATAGTAAGTCTAATCCTCAAGTAATCACTATTCAAGAAGAATCTTCAGAAGAAAGGTATGCACAGGAGAAAACTATTATGGTTTTGACAGGGACTCCTACCACTTCTTTCCCATGAGTAAAAGAGACAATTGAGTCTCCTATCTCTTCTACCTATCAAGTTCCACTAAAGAAGATCATTTTTACAAGTTATAGGGAGATAAGTTGAAGAATGAAGCTCTCAAAGCTTCAACATACTTAGAATTTTGGAAGAAAACTTCCACCACTCAACACATATTTTTGTCTACATTCGACTCAGAAAAAGGGAAGTTTCAAATGGCCTCTTTGAAACCCACAATGCTAGCCCCCAGAAGTGCTAAAGATTATAAGGCCTCCATATTTTCAGTTGATACTAAGAAGGTTCATGTAATCGATCAGATTGGTTTGCATAAGCAAGCAAGTGAGATGATTTACTTGACACTAACCAGCTCGTCCATGTTTTCTTCTAAATTTCAGATCTCTTTAAATAATATGCACTCACATTTGAATATTGAAAGTATGTCTTCTCTGGAAAAAGACACCAGGATTAAGACTTTAGAATATTTATTTATTAAACTAGGATATGATCATAGTGATGTCAAGCCAGTCGAGGAGATAATCAAGAACAAGAATGTGGATATTCAAGCCCCCGGGAAATAGTTGAAGCTTCCAACTATATAACACCCTCAGAATAAGGAAGTCATCAGTCTAGAGATGGAGAAATAATTTTTTTTCACAATAGGAATGGAACAAAATGCTCAAATCCAGAAAATGGAACAAAACATGGAAGCACTACTGAAGGAAAAAGAGTAATGGGAATCAGCAAGAACAGCAATAGTAGGAACATCAACAGTAGGTACTTCACCAAAACAAACAACACAAGCATCGACTTCAGATTCCTCAGAAAATTTGACTCAAGATTTAGGGAAATTATCATTGACAAATAAGGAAATGGAAAAATTAACAGAAGCACTCACCAAGATGGAAGAAAGAAAGATCAAATAAGATAATGCATACTTGGCAAAAGTGCAAAATAATTTCAAATTAATTTAGCAGATTCAAAAGTATGAAGATCAATCCCTCATAATTCAAATGTTAGCAGAATCCAAACGCAGCATTTGGCACAATATCAATGCAAATGTTACAGAATTGTGGCCATCCATTCAAATTATTTTTTGAACAAGAAGAACTGATATAGAGAGTGAAAGCAATAGTTGAAAAAACAAAAGTTTATATTGAACACGGGCCAGAAGAAGTATAGAAAATTATAAGAATGCTAAACTCCAAGACTAGAGATGAGCTTGAAGAGCTAAATATTCAGGACATGATAGAGACAATAATGGAAGTGAAAAGAGTATTGACTAAGAAGAATCTTATGGTGCATTTGGAGAATAAGTACAAAGAAATGGAGCTACAGGTCATAAGATTTAACAAGAAGTTTTATTTGTTGCAGGAGAAAGGACTTCCAACTCTCAAAATTTCTAATGGAAAATTGGTTCCATTAGAAAATTACTAGGATCAATTATGCAAAATAGCCATAGATACATCTAATTTTGCAAAGGAAAAGGGAACTATCATTGGAGAAGCCTATTTGGAAGGCATACAATTTGATCTAAACATTCATCATGAGAATCATCACTTGTTTCCAAACAATCCAACTTTCCAAACCTACATAGAGGTAGATGAAAGATTTAGAAACATGGTAAATTTTTCTATCCCATGTCAAGAGCAATGGGACCAATTACTGGAATTGGTCGAATAAGAACAAATAGAAGTATTATAACTTTGGAAACAAGAAAAACAGAAGGGGCTAGAAAATAGCTACAGTCAACAACATATTTCCTTCAAATTTTCAACAAAACAGTCGAATTTGTCTAGAATTCCTATTTTCTAGTTCAATTTCAGAAATATATATATATTTGTTAGATACTACTTTGTAATCAATTCCTTTTTGTAATCCGAAGTTAGTTTAATTGAAAGTGTATAAATATTTTGTAATAATACTTAGTAAGGGTTGGAACATGTATGAAGAAAATAGCTCTACCTTGATGTAAGTCATGGATTGTACTCAAAGTAATCGATTTTCAGAAATACAGAGACAATTTTGTTCCAAGATTCTTGTGTCAAACAAATGGTGATGTATTCCCTTATGTTAAATTGTTCCTTTTTCTTAGTTTCCATATGAATTTCCCTTCCTGATTGTTACAAGAAGATTAGGAGTTGAATTTACTTAGTGTACTCTACGCTAGCTTGTTATAAAAAGTCTTAATGTTTTCCTCATGAGATTAAATATAAAATTCATTTCAATATGATTTATATTTAATTTATTTTCTACTTTTTCATATCATCCACACCATAAATGTCTTAAAGGATCCAAGGGTTTGCCTACCCTTCCCTATTATAGTTACTCTGTCCATTTGTAATTGATTAACCAAAAATTTATGACTCCATTCCCAATGGACTTTTCCAACATCTTTCAACCTAAATTTTGAAAAACCCACCTCAAATTTCGATACCTAAAATAAAATATTGAATGAGGAAATTAGATCATACTAATAGATCCCTCTCTGAATCTAGAAGGGCCAGATCCCAGCTTTAAAATTGGTTTGTAGTTACCTTTGTAGTCTTCTTTCTCAGCCTAGGAAAATTACATAGTGCTAACATGTTGCAATAAGCCTCCTTTCCAAGTGCAAGAGACTACTCCTCATGAACCATGACTCCAAATAACTTTGGACAAGGTATACAATGAAGTACCATACATACATAATGCTTCATGGATAAAATACATGGTTGTGACAAGTACATAGGACTGACATATAACTTGTCTACACCTATCATCAACCAAGACTTTTATGGACCCAAGTTTACATCATGCACCCAATGTAGTGGGGCTACATCAATGATATACAAAATAGAACATGACTTGGACATCCATTGACCCATACATAACTGATGACAAGACATACTAGACACCATGGGTCTCTCTATGACCAATACACCCAAAGGATGAAACGATGATGATACGTGGCTTCTACATACGCACACAATGGTTCTCTCTTCTATACATGGAAAAAATATGAAATAACATGAGTGCATGGTATCAATGAGAAATGATATATGCTCCATATGGAAACACCAAAAGAAAATGTAATATATAGCATGTGCAACAAATACACAGTCTCCATGAGAAATGATATAATCTCTCAATGTGTAGCAACAACAATAGAAGAACTAGCCACATCATGTGCTAGTTCATGGCCACTCAACACCTTGACCATCACCATCTCAATAATGAAGATCCTACAACAAAATCATGATAACCCCTAGCAAACACCACCATGCTCCATGTGGGTGCTAGCAACAAAATCATCTAATAGCAACAACATGGAAATATGTCATAGAAGCAGCAACAAATACACATCTTCATCATCATGAGTTTCATCAAATATTAACACAATACATCATGAACTCAAATCATAATAAGCACATCAATAGGCAAAAATATCCATCATGCCAATTTTTATATGCCATTTTGTCACATCTGGTCAATAGGCTTGCAAACCAGTTCAATCAACACTCGTGAACATTTCGTCATCATCCCTTCACAAAGCCTAAGCATGACCTTTCCAAAAGATCTGAGTTTCTCATATCAATTGTTCAAAATCAATGTTGTTAACCATCAAACCCTATCCCTTTGTCCACCTACGTTCAACATTTGTTTCCCCCTTCTGCACCAGTGTTGGTCAGCACTAGTTCATCCCTTCAACAGGCATGCTGATTCTATAAATTCAGGAAAATTAAAAATAATTTCAAAGCTTCTTCTTCAATACCGCAAGCTAGTGCTTAGCCTCATTTGAGTCCTCCATATCCATGAATGGCTGCCAATCCTTGGAAACCTACATTTCCTGTACAACCTAGCTTGATTTTGAATCAAATTCAAACCTTTCAACCTGTTCCACCTACATCTCAGATTCTTATTTGACAACCTATGTCTCAACTTGTTCAAGCTCAAGTTCATGCAAGTAAACCCTTGCAGGTTGCACCTCAAAATAAACCTCTTCTACCTGTCTCTAGGGCCTCCCAAGTCCCACTTACCCAGCCTCTTTAAGGTCCCTTATAACCTCCATTGCTTGGTCAGGCTATTCCTCAAATGCAAATGGTTCAAATTGTATATGGTATGGCATAGACACAACCTACTCCACCTTATTTAGGTATGATGCAAAATCCCATATGGAAACCATATCCAGGAATTCCTCAAATGCCTTACCAAGGTCAAAAAATTCAAATCCATCCATTTCAATCTTCGCAAGGTTATCCTGGAGCTGGAAAACAAGGTTATCCCAGAAGTGGGTAGCAAGGTTATGTTTATCCAGGTTATCAGAATCCTCCATATACAGGAGCATAGATACCTATTGCTCAATCCATCCCATCTTACCAAAGATACCCCCACTTGACTTTAATTGATAGTTTCCATTTGTGGCCACCCTTGAACTTCCAGATCTAACCCAACTTAAAAATTATCCCATTTTTCACTCTCCCTCATGGCCTGTTATTCCTACGAAATTTCCTAGTGATATCCCAAAGTTTAGTGGAAATCCAAGAGAAGAGTCATCTACACATGTCATGACATATCATTTATGGTGTTCTTAAAACTCTTTAAATGATGACTCTATTCAAATATGTATTTTCCATCGAACACTTATTGGTACAACATCAAAATGGTGCATTGAATTTCCACGAGCTTTGTTCGAAAATTTCACTGCCTTAGCGACCACATTCTTAACTCATTTTCATTTTCCCATTCACTATGAAACCGGAATTGAACTTTTGACTTTATTCAAACAATCTAATTCCACTCATATTTCTGATGATATTCATGAGTGGCGATGTCATCATCATTTAGTCAAAACTTTCATTCCTATCCAATTGTTAGTTGAATGGTTTATTAAGTCTCTATTACCATCCATAACAAAAGATCTCACTAAAGGCGGGCTGTGACTAAAGAGCAGGTAATTACTCGTGTGCAATGTATTGATCTTATTTATACCCAATCTGACATGCTCTATGATAAAATACCAAATTCTCTGCAACCTTCCAACATAGTTCCTCAGCCTCCCAGTAAATAATCACGTGTCATTGATGGCATGATTGGTTCTGCTAGTTAGCAGTCAGTGAGTAAACCATATGATTCAACTCTTGTTGTGGAAGCCCAAAAAACCTCTCCTACCATTTCTCTCATTTCTACTTCTAAGATCATTGTCATCCAATCCACGAAAGGAAAATCTCAGCAATGAGGAAGCAAGAAGAAAGGAAAAGGCAAAAAGAATAAATATAATCGTCTGTAGTACAAACAAAATAACCAGTCTTCCGAAGAAAAGTGGAAAACTCATTACCCTTGCTTAAATGAGGAGAATTTAAATCGTGATTGTCCACATCAGGCAGAAGTAAATCAATTCCTTAAATCATCTATCACACCTACAATGGTGACAGATCCCTTTCCTAATCAATAGACTAACATGGTTGCTCGGGATCTTGCTTCCTCTTCTAACATGGTTATGATGCTTTCCTCCACAAAGCTAAAAAATGATGTTATGGTGGCAACGAGAAATAAGGACTATGTTAATGTGAATCCATCAACATGTTAGGCTAGTGATCAACCTACCAGTTCTACCCCATCTGCTTCGAATCCTACTCTAAATGTGATTCCTACTGAATTGACTGTTAAACCTCCCAAGGGCATTACTCATAAATCCGTGTTCAACCCTTGTGCAAGAGATACACAAAATTATAACATAGTTGGGGATCTAGCTCAACCTCCTTCATCTATGTCAACCCTCAAGGTGTTGCAAAATTGTCCCACCCAGAAGAAGGCTTTACTTGCTACAATTAGACTTGTTGATCCTTCATATTCTAACTTTGTAGTCTTTAATAATGAGAATCAAATGCCTAGATTTCCCCTGCAATTGGATTTTATGATTCAAGTTGTTGTTATAAGTAATAATATCCAGCGAACCATTATGGACGAAGGAGCTTCAATCTGTATCATGTATCTTTCTTACTGTAAGGCCATTTGTTCTCCTCAATGAAATTAGTCATTGACTACTCTAAAGGTCTTTGATGGAAGAGGCTTCAAGCCTTATAGAATTTTGAGTTCGTTACAAGTTGAATTAGGTGGCAATACAGTGTCAGTAGAATTGAGAGTTATTGACAGGCCATTGTATTATAATATTCTACTAGTTCATACATGGGTATACATTGTGGTTAATTTTGTTTCGACTTATTTTAGAATCATAACCTTCCCTCATAAAGGGGGCATAGTGGCCATTTATCAACTCACCTTATTTTCCAATAATTTTCAAGTTACTGGAAGCATCCCTCTTGTGGGAGAAACCCCACATGCATATCATCCTGTTAGGGTGGCATTTCTTAAGGATTCTTCCCTTATGGGGGCCTTTTCTTTTCCTCCTCCTCTTCCTTATGCCCTTCCCAACAACGCGAACCCAATTTCCTACATGAATGTGATATCTTCCTCTACTACTCCATCTGATCCTTGGATAGTATCATATGTATCTAATATTGATACCTTTGGTGGCCGCGTGTCGCTGAGTCTTATTGAGATCAAATATGAAGCCATCTATTCAGCCTGTTTGGCACACTCTGATTATTCTCTTCGATCAATTAAGTTGATCATTCCTTATAATATGATACCTCTTCTGATCCTCTCTTCAATACCTTTTCTACTGTTGAAAGCATCATAGTTCCTCCTTTTCATATTCCTTTGAGGATAATATTAGTGATATTTATTCACCCATTGTCCTTGAGATATTCGCAAATTTTGTATCTACTCACGCTATCGATTTCGAGAAGAATTTGTCGAATATTGAACAGAATATCCCTCTTTATATTTCGATCAAGCCAAAATTGTTGAAAATGTACATATCGGTGCACCTTTCTCTTTCAATGAGATCAAGATCTATAAAGCCCTTTTCCAGGAATTTTGAGACATTTTTGCCTGGTCATACAAAAAGATACCAAGTATAGATCCAAACATTATTGTAAACGAAATCAGAACATATCTCGATGCTAAACCAGTTCGATAATGCCTATGTCTAGTCCATCCTAAAAAGGATATTGTTATCAATGCTGAGGCTTAAACTATTCTTCGTGATGGTTTCATCTACCCAGTATCTCTATCTGATTGGGTGTTGAACATTGTTCCTTTCTTGAATAAACAAGGAACAATCTGTGTGCGTTGATTACCAAGGCATCAATCATGCTTGTCCTAAGGACAATTATCCTACCTCGTTTATTGATAAGATTGTTGATGATTGTGCTGGCAGTGAAAGAGTTTCGTTTATGGATGGTTTTTCTGACTATAATAAGATCAACATTATCCCATCAGACCAACATAAAACCACATTTATTTGCCCATGGGGCACATTCTCATATCGAAATCTCCCATTCAAATTGAAAAATGTTGGGGAAACTTTTCAGAGGGCAATGAATTATGCCTTTCATGAAATTAAACACATTGTACAACTGTATTTGGATGACCTACCTTCCCACTCAAAAAATCATGTGTTAGGCCCCTATACTACTAGTGTAACCCCTTATTGTTATTAGTACAACCCCCTTATTATATTTTTGTACCCATGTAGTCCCCATATTGTTACAATTGTGCCCCATAGAAGCCCACTATTGTTATTATTGTGCCCTTACATTATTATTGTTATGTCAGCTTTGATTATATTATGAACCCTTAGGCTCCTATATATAGAAAGGAGGTATTTCATTTGTATCATCCAAGAATTGTTCAATTGTGTAATATAAAGGAGGTTGCCCCCTCATAGAGTCTGAATTCTAAGGCGTTAAACTGTCTTTTCTATGTTTTTGTGACTTGGTTTCATAAAATTTGGTATCAGAGGTTTGAATTCTAGGGTTTTGCTGCTCCAAATAGGTCATCGTGGCATTTGCGCTATAACTTTTTTCTGCGACATTTCAGATGCTAAAAAAAACCCATTTGGGCTGAAATATTTCTGAACTGCAGGTCCGAATATCAGAGCTTTCTGTGCCATATTTGCAGAGATATGATCTAAGGAAGTTGGCATTTTTGCAGACTCCCGAATTACATTCCAAATAGGTGACCTAGGGAAAATAGTCATAACTTTTGTTTTGGGCATTAGATTGAAATTTCGTCAAAAGTTACAGAAATAGGACGGACTATAGTTTCATGTGTAAATTTTTCAAATCCTAAGGTCGAAAGAGTGACACGTGACACTTCATACAAGTTCACTCTTCTGAAAAGGTATATAATCAGGTCATCTTGGGATATTGTGCATAAATCTTTCTTGGAGAATCTAAATTTGATCGGACCGGTGGCATTCGAAAGAGGACACAGAGGGCTACCACAGATCGCGATTTCATAACTAGAAGATCTGAAATTACAGAGTTACAGTCATTTCAAGATCGAGCTCCTAAAATCAAGAAAAAGCGAGATGAGGAAGTTTGATGGCAAGGATCTGTTAGATTGGATACTACAGATGGAGAAATATTTTGATCTACATGGTGTACCATTGTTACAAAAGTTACGTATTGCATCTTCATATTTAGAACCAGATCAATTTTTATGGTATAAAGGGTTTTGTTCTCATAAACCACTTGTTACGTGGTCAATTTTCACAGAGGAAATGACAACACATTATGAGGATACAAAGAGAAACTCCTTCTTTAGCCGATTTATAAATCTCAAACAAAAGGGTTCAATGGAAGAACACATTGAGGACTTTCAAAAATTGAATAGAAGGGTAAACTATATTCCAGAGAATCAAAGGATTGATGTCTTCATCTGGACTTTAAAGGATAACGTTCAACATGAGGTTCATTTTTGGGAACCTGATTCATTGGAGGAGGCAATCGAGTTGGCAAGAAAAATTGAAAGCGAAATTATGGCAACAAGGAATTCTACCCCTCACAACTATAAATATGGAAGTGTTGTTTCTCCTAGCCTTCCACAACCTACAAGGGTTACACCACAACAATTGGAAGAAAAAAGAGAAAAAGGGCTTTGTTACAATTGTGATAGCAAATGCACTAAAGGTCATAAATGTGGTGAGAAGAAATTATTTTACATAGAGTATGAAGAGGAGGAAGAAAAGGATCAAGAAACATCAAAAGAAGAGGATATACGCCAAGACCCAACCCCAAAGAAAGAAAAAATGAATCCGACCATATTTTATAAAGCATTGGCAAGAATTACCACTCCTCAAACTCTCAAGATAGAAGGATATATCAAGAAGAAAGAGGTTCAAGAAGTGAAAGATCACATCACAAAAGAAGAAATGAATCCAACCATATCTTGTCATGCATTGACCGGAATTACCACTCCTCAAACTATTCAGATAGAAGGACATATCAAGAAAAAAAATGTTCAAGAAGTGAAAGATCACATCGAGCATCAAGAAATGAATCTGTCCATATCTTGTAAAGCATTGGAAGAAATTACCACTCCTCAAACTCTCAAGATAGAAGGACATATCAAGAAGAAAAAGGTTCAAGCAGTGAAATATCACATCAAGCATCAACAACAAGTTCTCCAACTTTTAAAGGATAACGCCACTTTGGTGCAAAATCGAATGAAACAACAAGTAGATCAACATCGTAGTGAAAAATGTTTTGATGTAGGTGATTGGGTATTTTTACTGCTACGTCTCAAGCAAGCTATTTATGAGAAGGAAATGTTGGCAATGCTACTTGCACTTAAGAAATGGTGACCTTATTGAATGGGAAGACACTTCAAGGTAAAAATGGATCATGATAGTCTTAAATACTTTTTAGAACAACTATTATCTTTAGAAGAACAGAAACAATGGGTCACAAATATGTTGTGTTATGAATTTGACATCATCTATAGAAAAGGGAAGAAAAGTTTTGTTGCAGACGTACTCTCAAGAAAGGATGAGGATGTGGAAGCATTGTTTTGTGTTATTTCTATAATCCAACCAAATTGGATAAATGAAGCAAGGGATGAATGGAAGAAGGATGAAGTATGGCCACTCATTCAAAATTTGCAGAAGATCCCAATTCAAACAATATTGCCAAAACTTGAAGAAGAAGGAAAAATCATATTGGAACCTGGAGCAGTCACAGAAACACGAACCTGATAGCTACGAAATCGATCAATTTCAGAGTATCTCATCAAGTGGAATAACTTACCCATTGAAGATTCCACATGGCAGGACAAGACTTTTATACAGAAGCATCAAGAACTACTCAAGCGTTGAGGACAACACTTTTTGAAGGAGAGGGGCATGTTAGGCACTATACTACTAGTGTAACCCCTTATTGTTATTAGTACAACCCCCTTATTATATTGTTGTACCCATGTAGTCCCCATATTGCGACTATTGTGCCCCATAGAAGCCCACTATTGTTATTATTGTGCCCTTACATTATATTGTTATGTCGGCTCTAATTATATTATGACCCCGTAGACTCCTATATATAGAAAGGAGGTATTTCATTTGTATCATCCAAGAATTGTTCCATTGTGTAATGTAAAGGAGGTTGCCCCCTCGAAGAGGATGAATTCTAAGGCGTTCAACTGTCTTTTCTATCTTTTTGTGAGTTGGTTTCATAACATCATGTGGATCATCCCATGCATCTTAGGGTTATATTTTTACGTTGTCGACATTATAACATCAGTTTCAATCCACATAAGTGTGTGTTTTGTGTGCAATTCGCTCAACTTCTTGACTTCATTATGTCAAAGCAAGGGATTCATATAGATCCATTGAAATTCCTAGTGATCCTAGATTTGCCTACTCCTTCCTATCTTGTTCATCTACAATGACTCCAAGGGAAGGCTAACTTTCTATAGAGATTTGTTCCCAATTACCCCAAATTGACCAAAGGATTGACTCGACTGTTGAAGAAAGGGGTTACCTTTCATTGGAATGACACTTCCCAAAAGTATTTTGATGCTTTGAAATATTTTCTGGTTCGGGCATCCTTGTTGTATCCCCTAGATTATCAACACGATTACTTCCTGTACCTCGCGGATGCAGTTACTACCATCACTATGATATTGGTTCAAGAGGACGGTGTTGGGGATCAACATCCCATTTATCATTTGATTCAAAAATTAAATGATACTGAAACCAAATATACTCACGTTGAAAAGTTAGCTTTGGTGCTTGTCCAAGTTGTCCAAAGGTTTCATTGCTATATCCTGCTTCGCAAGACCATGGTTGTTTCTGATTGCAACCCCATGATGTACATATTTTCATGACTATTAATGGGGGGCAATTATTCCAAATGGATTTTCATCCTCCAGGAATTCAATTTGGAGTTCATCAAATCCAAATCCAAATCCAAGAAATCGTTAGTATTTTTTGAACTGATCTGCGACCTTCCCACTCTCGAAACTGAAATGACATCTGATGATTCTATTCTTGACGATTTGTTGTTCCTGATAGATTCATCTAACTCGTGGTATGGAGACATCATCATATATCTCTAGACCCATACTTTCTAGCATGATACCTCTCGCTCTGAGCAACGACATATTCGATATCAAGCTAAAAACTATATCATAATTGGCGACACCCTTTATCATTGTGGTATCAATACGATTTTTTGATGGTGCCTCACTCATGAGGAGGCTGAGAAAGGTAAAAATGAATTCCTTGCTAGGGCATGTGCTAGACATATGTCTAGTTATGCCACCACACAAAAGATTTTATGTGTTGGTTGCTTTTTGCCTACTATGTTTCACGATTGTATCCTTGTAGTCCAAAAGTGTCATGCCTGCCAAATACATGATCGTAAAACTCATGCTCCACCAACTCCTTTAAACCCTATTATCACTGTTAGACCTTTCATAAAATGGGGCATTGACTATGACATGTAACCCTCACTCGGTCAAGGGTCATGGCTACATCATTATGGCGGTAGACTATTTTACCAAGTGGGCTGAGGTGATGCCTACATATAATAACACTGGAAAAACAACTACTCTCTTTCTCTTAAATTACATCATTTCAAGGTTTCGTGTACCACAGGCTATAGTTATAGACCATGGGAAGCATTTCTATAATCACATGATGTTTGAGCTCACTGCCAAGTTGGGCCTTCACCATGAAAGCTCAACTCCCTACTACCCACAGGATGGGAAAGTCAAAGAAATCAACAGTATTAAAAATGATGCTTTAGCACATGGTAGGGATCCAAAAATTGGATTGGCATCTTATCTTTTACCCAGCCTTGTGGGCATATCAAACCTTTGTTCGGACTGCTACCAGGTTCACGTTGTTTCAACTAGTGTATGGTCTTGAAGCAATCCTTTCTATTGAGTATGAAATTCCATCTTTGAAACTTGTTTTCGAACTCCTCCCTACCACTTCCGCATAAGAAGAGCGTCTCTTGCATCTGACATGCTTAGATGAAACTCGATGTGATGTCGCAATGGCCAATGAGGCCCACAAGAAATGCATTAAGGCGCAATACGATAAGAATTTTAAGCCCTGTTCCTTCTTGGAAGGATACCTTGTCCTATTGTACAATCAAGACCCTCATAAGTTAGGGTCTAGAAAGTTCGAGCCAATGTGGCTAGGCCCATACATTGTTGAAAATGTTTCTGCTAAAGAGGCCTATGCGATTATTGATTTTGATGGAGTTCCATTGGCGCAACCCATAAATGGGTTGTACCTCAAGAAATATTATGCTTAAGTCATTTTTGCATAGTTCACTATGTACATATTGCCTATAGGTGTATTGAGTGTGTTTGTAGTGTGTTCCCTTCAGAGTTTCCTACCATTTCTATTAATATTGCTTTACATTTGGTTTTCAGATGCCAGCATCCCTTCAACCATATGTTGGTTATGCTGATGGCATTAGTCGTCGTACTTGGAACTTTTTCTCTGAAGCGTGGGCTATATATGCTCTAAATGGTGAGTTAGTGAGTTTACAAGGAATTTGTATTAGCCACTCTACCAATAACATCACTAAGTATAACACAGTGATAGAGCTGTTGTTTGATGTTATTTCTCATGGTATTTGTCGTATAGTTTTCAAAATTGACTCACAACTTGTAGTACTACATTTGACTAATGTCTATTCAATCAGAAGTATAACAATGCTTCATATGTTCTTAATGGTTCGCCTTCTGGAAATATATTTTGATTATATCCAATATCAACACATTCCTAGAATTCTAAACACATTGACAGATGCATTGGAAAATCATGTTTTAGGCAGACATTTGAGACACATGTAAACTAAATTCAATTCACATCACATACATTGAACAAGATAATAGAACACATAAATAAACAATGATATGCAGATATTTGTATATATATCAAAGTTTGGTTTTACAAAAAGATGTACCCGAGACACATATGACCACATGACCTATCATATCAAAAATATATGTAATCAAAATATGGCTCTATAAGCCTCCTAGTAGACTAATCTCGATGCTTCTCATGATAACAAACAACTACGCGAGCTACTTTGCAAAATAGTTGGCTAATATGCTCAAGCACTCCAATAGTATAATGTTGTAGTCTCATAGGGATTTGATTGACCCTAGTCTCTAGTATTCCCTGGGTCAATCCCTCCATATCTCGCTTGACCTCTACGAGAGTCTCAGCCACATTGAGATCCTACAATACCTGTCATAGCCCTGCCACAACCTGAGCTCCAACCTATGTATGATATGGGTCTCCAACATGCTGAAGATGGGATGAACCTATTGGTTGAATGTATCCAATGTCTGCATGTAAAAATCGATAATTAGTCTTGGATACATGCAAAATACCAAAAATTTGTAAAACTCAAATTAAAAATTAAAATAGTCAATATGATTTTTTTTTACCTATGGCACTCCATTGCTCACCTTCGGGTTGTAAGAGCTCTAGATCTCCATGGTAGTCCATCCCTGCATATGGATAGTCTTCAACCATAATGAGCTACATATGTAGCCATCAAAAGAATACAGGTGTGAAACTCATGGAGGACGAGCCTACATGTATAGACATGAGGTCTACCAACTTCCTCATCCCTGGAGCTCTAGGATCTGAAAGCTCGAGTGAGATATGTTGTGGAAAGAGTAATGGAATCCTCTCCAGAGTGAATGAGATCAAAATGGAACCATACAAAATTTTTTCAACCGCCCATATTTCTCCATGGTGATTTGTTCTTTCATCTTTTCTAATACACCTTCACTCCAATTAAACATTGTCGACTCTATGCACTCTAATGCATATTGAATTTAGGACATGTTAGCCAAATTCAAGGTAGCGGCATCGACCAATCTAGCAATAGTGAATAGGATTGTCCTGAGAGGAAAATGTGCCACATCCTTTATCTCAATTTTCCTATCTTTTTTTGGTTGGGATCGAGGTCTATAGTGTGTAGAAATATATTCTTTAACATTCTCTCCACCTCTTCTCGAACCAGATAGTGAGATAGGAGCACCTATCCTTGATAAACCTGTCATGAAATAAATGTCTTCTACTTGTATGTTGAGCATATGTGCTCCACGCCTGAAGGATTGTGCCTACACATCCCATGCTTGAACAAGATACTCCAATAGTTCCATCCGTTGTCTCATCCCACGAAGCCAAAATAATTTAAGAAGGTTGCAGTTTCTCAATGATTGGATGGTTGTTGGATCATTGACAACATCCATGTCTTGGATGTCATGTTATCTTTCCCACAAAATCAAATCCATTTTGTTTTGATGGATACTTGAAACATAAAAGAAAAATCATTAGAATAAATTTCATGCAAAAATCTGAGATAAATTTGAGTGAAAGGAGTAAAACAAAATTTTCAAATGTGCCCAGCGCACCCTTCTAAAGGGAGACAGTGCACTACATTTTCCTCCAGAGTTATACTTTTGTTGGCCCAATGCACTTTTCGACATTGTTGGGTTGCGTTGGAGCTAGGGTGCAAAATGAAAGCCCCAAATCACTCCAAACTTGAAAAAAAAAAATTACGAAACGGAAAACCGGAATCATGAAAAGAAAGAGGAAGTCAATATCTCCTAACTAGAAGTGACAGCACCGAAAATGATCCACTAGATTGGCTGCAATTAGCTACTAAAGACCGGGGGGGGGAATGCGATTAGAGCTCACTCAACAAGAGGTAAAATGTGAAACAGTAACATTGAAATTACATTCTCCTATTTATGGTCATTTTTTATGATTATTTTATTTTATTTTATTATTTTGACATAATTTTACCATGTATCAAATAAGTAGGTTAACAATTGTTTGAAGGAACTTGTGATGTTTTTTTTAGTTGAAACAAATCATTTTGACTATGGAGCATACTTTTATCACTTTTTCAGGCTTTGTAAATTCACGAAAAAGGAACCCCCTGGAGTCTTATTTCAGGTCTTTTCAGACTCCCTAAACATGAAAATATTTCCAAGCACATGACTTTTCAAACTTGTTAAATTAAATGAAAAGATGTCTATTTAGTATAAGTTTAACCCTTTTCTGGACTGTGATAGACTATTTACAAAAAAATAATACCTTAGTTGAACATGGCTAAGAAGTTCCCCTGAGTATCGTTTTCTGCCTTTTCAGACTCAGACGACTATTTACGAAAAGGAACCTTTGGAGTTTTATTTTTCGCCTCTTTTTCAAACTCTCTAAACATGAAAAAGATGTCAAGTTTCACCTTCGCTGGACTCGTGAAAAAATAAAACACTGATGGACTTATCGAACATGACGAGACTAAACCACTCCTTCTGAGGGTTCGACAAAAATACTTAGAGGGATTCATCCAAAGGATGAACTTATAGATCAAGAATATGTTATGCTCCTCAAGCTTGTCAAAAACAAAGAGGTATTGACCAGAAATGTTTGGGGAAATTGGGAAAAATGGGTACTCTACCTATTAATTCCAGCAATTCACTCTTGAACATGACACTCTTCCACTTCATCTTTGTGGTTGTTGGGTTGGGAAATCTACTTGTCTTTTTGGTTCATCACACCATATCAAAGGCTCCATATTCAGTTTTGGGTCAATGCTACCAACTCCATTCAATGTCGCTGATATGTTCAAGGGTAGTCTTTCAGTTGATATCAGCTACAATAATCCTAAGCCTTCATTCATGTATGTCGTTCCTGAACCAATTCCATATCAACATCATTATGCCTCAAATTGAAACCCATTTCATGTCGTTGATGGGGGCTACATCAAGGCCCTCCTGTGATGATTCGCTTTCTATCGACATCAACTCATTATCTAGGAAGTTGACTTAGAAACTCCCTTAGGTACCTTAGGGCTTGCATACATCAATGGTAGTTTTCCTCGCTCTCGGAGACAGATTTCATCATTGGCCTTCGACCGAAAGATTATGTGTGGTTTTCGACTTCAACTCATTCATTCACAGCATACGGATTGCACTTTGCTACCTTGAGAGCCATTAACATCATCGATGATTTCTCTCACATATGTTAACGACTTACACCATTGGCTGGTAATCATATGGTGTCTACCATGTTCGACTTCAACTTATTTATTCACATCGTTAGAATCATACATTGGACGATCAAGTGAATCAGATAGAAGACCCAGGATCTAGTTTTTCAGTATTAATACAATATTACAAAGTATGATGACTATGATCATACATACATTTATTCAAGCATGGGTCCACTCTTTGTCATCAATGGACGCAAATTCTTGATCATTGTACATGTAATGTTAGCTTATGTGTTGAGTATGGGTATGCCCCCCTCAACAAATATATCATGATGAAAATGGATTGTAACAGACATTGATCTCGACCAATTGTTCTTTATCCGAACTTGTCACAAGGTAAAGCACTTCAGTCATCAGCTACCATTTCATAATTTATACTTTAGGGGGGGATCTATTATAGGCCATTTTTTCACATCTGGTCAATAGGTTTGCAAACCGGATCAATCAACATTTGTGAACATATTGTCATTGTCCCTTCAAAAATTCCTAAGAATGAACTTTCCAAAACGTCTGAGTTTCTCAGATTAATTGCTCAAAATCTATGTTTTTATCCCCAGCGCACCCTGCCCCTTTAGCCAACTACGTTCAGTGCTGGTTTCTCCCTTTTGTACCAGTGCTGGTCAGAACTAGTTGCTCCCTTCAACAGGTGCATTGATTCTAGAAATTCTGGAAAATTAAAAATAATTCTGAAGCTTCCTCTTCTAAAAGCTTCCAAGGGTTTTTTTAACAATTTACCATGGATAAGAAGCTTGAATCCTATCTAATCCTACCTTGGAGACTTCGCCTCTTATCCCTTGACCTCATCCTCCCATCATAAGTGGATCTCAAGCTCATTATGGTAAATCATAAAGTAGCATCCCTCTCCTATAAATTTATTGTCATCCATATCATCAGGGTTGGCTTTTGAAGATTGATTATGCCCTCATGTTGTTTCCTTGAACCTAAAGGAGTCATCATATTCAAGAATTAGGGTTAATATTTAGGTGTGCTTTATGACAAGGAATGACAAGTCAATTTGGGGAGACATCTACAATATCAACTACTATTTATGGTTGTAAACTCTCTCCTATTTCTATTAATACAAAGGGTATCTTTTTTTCCTATATGTGTTGTGTTATATTTACATTCATGTATTTCAATGCATTGTTGATTCATTGAATATAGATGTTAAACTATGCTACTTGGTTATTATAGATCCTTTGCTTGTTTTAGCCATGTGTATAGGTTTTAATTATAGCACTTGGAGCTTACAAGAGAGGAGAAAAAAAATCTTGCTATAGATTCAAGGTAGGACTCTTTCTCATTCTATAACTTCTCTAAGAAAAACTCTATATCCTTTGTCAACTATTGTTCTAGACCAATACACTAGGTCTAGGGAATTCACCTTTGTCTACAATCGTAAATTCCGCCTAACACCAATACATGTGATGAAACAATAAAAGGTACATAGTTGTAACAAACTACATATGAAAGCTTACATATGGTTAGTCCAAGTGTTAAGACACATATGCATGTCATTTACACACTGTCTACATGCTAGGGAATTTGGAAGATAATCAATGAATGTAGTAACAAGGCTGATCTACATGTATTTTCCACTCATATACAATAAATATATTAGTTGCAAAAATAATGAGTGAAAAGAACAAGCCTTGAAAACATAGCTCCCCGTGAGAATGATATACCTCATATGAAGTGGTCAGGTTGATTTGAAAGTGTGCGAAGAAATTAGATCAAAATTCATTACTGCTAGAACTCCTCAAGTTGCCAATGCTCCCCTTGAGACCATGCTAGTCTCAAATGTACCTCGACATTCAAGTATATTTATCATGCAAGAATGGAATGCAATAGGTGTTGATCTCTCGTACTCTCAATCTGATGAGGAAGAGAACTCCATTGGTCTCTTCTTACTCTTCACTCTTCCCTTCAACACATACACATTATCTGGAGTCTTTACTCCTCTTGCAATCATTCTCTTTGATCCTTCCTTTCGGATGATGTAACCTTTGGAGTTGAAAATAACTTCCTTACCCCCATCAACCATTTGGCTCACACTCAAGATAGTATGCTTTAGGCCTTAAATGAGCCAAACATCTTCTGCATTTGTCATCTTATCACCAAGATTGGCTTTGTCACTTCCCAAACTCTAGTTGTTTCACTACCTTCAAACACAACACGCCCACTCTTGGTTCTATTGAGAAAATGAAATTTTCTCCTATCTCCTGACATATGGTGTGAGAATCCACTATCAATATACCACATTTCAACCTCATCATGAGAACAAAGTGCAATTCTACATCTTCCTAGTTGTTGCTCCTTCTTCCATGTGTTCCTTGGTTGCACATTCTCCCTTGACTGCTGCTTTTGAACAATTTGCCTTAATGATCTAGGAATCTAACAATCCTTGTCCATGTGCCCAAAATTATGACACATATAACACTCTATATGACCAAGATATGTAGCCAAAGGATCTAATATTTTTCTTCTCATATTAGACCTCAATCTTCTCACACTAGATCTGTAATTAATGGCTTTGTGCCCAAACATGTTACAAGCAAAACAATGACCATTGAAATAACTTGTATAATTGAATGTAGGTCCTCTTTTGGGTTGATCATATTGTTGCATGGATGTGTGTTTTCTCCTTCTACAATCAGCTTCCACATGACAAAAATTATGATAATTGAAGCACTTGATCTCATCCATCAAGGGGGAAAAGGAGTTTTGATTTCTCCTCTAAAATCCATCAATCCTAGGAGCAAATGATCTCCTTTGTTCTCTTGTTTGATGTTGTTAGTGGATCAGTTTTCTCTCTCCTTTCTTAGTGCTATTGTCGGTCACATTCTTTGTTTCCAGATTATTTGGTTCATCTTTGTCATGCTTTCCTGCATGCAAGCTTGACTCTCCCTTTTGAAAATTTCTTTTTAATTTATTCACTGCTATGGTGCTCTTTACTTTCTCCAATTTTTGGTGATTTTATTTTAGTTCCTTTCTTAATTTGTCAATCACACCTTCAAGTGATTCAACATAATATTTCCTATATTTTTTCTTGCTGCAACTGACCTCTTCTAGTCTTTTAGATTTTTCTAGTTATGTCATCAAGGTAGTGATCTCTTCCATGAGACTTTTCTCCTTTTCATTACAACCTTGCAATTTCTTCTCATGCTCCTTGCATAAATTTTTTAGTCTACCAATTTCACTAGAAAATTCTTCAATAAAAACCAAAGAAGATTCATATTCAACCTTAAGGAGCATATAATTGTGACCATCATCTCTTTCACTAACTAAATTTGAATCATTGTCATTACCACTATCACAAATATAACTCAAAAGTAAATCACTATGGCTTATACGTTCAGATTTGTTGTCTTTTTTCATAGTGGGTTCAACTAGAGCTTCCTTCTTCCTTTTGTTGCTCTTCTCAACCTCTTCATCACTATTGTTTTTGTTGGCTCCATATAACATATGTAGTCTATCCCAAATCTCCTTAGCAGATTTTAAATCTCAAATTTCTCTAAGTCTTCATTATGGAGGTTTTCGAAAATAATTCGCCTTGCTTGATAATTTTGCTTCAATTCTTCAGATGAAGGTGAATCATCATCATAACCTTCACAAACCAGTCTTCACAAGTTAGATCCATAAGAAAACAATTTATATTTCACACTTTCTTGCCAAATCATGAAATTTACAGCAGTAAGAGCAGGTATTCCTTAAGAGTTCATTCTACTACTACTACTACTACTAATAATAATAATAATAATAAATAATAAGAAATATTAAATACTAAATTAATTAAATTAAATTAAAAATAAATATATATGTATATAAAATAAAAAAATAAAAATAAATAAATAAATAAAATAAAAATTTACCAACAAACCCCATATCTGCTCTCTAGCGATCAAGTTTCAACCAAGAGCCCTACTCTAATATCAATTGTTGGAAACTAGATCACTACTGAGCAGGGGGGGTGAATCAGTAGTGAAGGCACTTATAATCTTTTTACACTTTATATCAAATTAATTATTCCTCAAACCATGCATAAAATGAAACACATAAGCAAATATTAAAGCATCATCCACAAATAAAACCATGCAAGAATTCAACACAAAATTCACAAATATTTCTAGTGGAAAACCCTTCTCTAGGAAAAAAACCACCCTTGATGTTGTTGTTGCTTTGCTTCAAATTTTATTAATCAAACAAATCATTTTACATCATAATAGATGACTATGTCAAACAAGGAAGTTTCTCACTCTAAATCAACTTTGTGAACACCCATCCACTACAGGCCTCTACCCCCAACAAGCCTCACCCAACATCCATTAGACTATGAGAATATTACTTCCTATACTAAAGCTACCGACCACCATCAGCAAGGAACACCCATCCCTTCTTCACTAATATATCTTGATTTATTGATCATCTAGAGCCACATTTTAGAATATTTCAAACTAGGCTCTGTCACAAAACAACAACAACTTTCTTTCTCTAATTAACTCTCAATAAATCAACACCAACACTGCATAAAATAATATGAAAAATGCATCAACAAAACCTTCTCTACAATAATAAATATGCTCGCAAACAACTACTACATACAACCAACAAACATTGACTACTACCAATTTCCAATAGAACTGCAACCAAACATTAGTTCAACTCCTCACTCTCTACATAATATGGTGGCTGAATTAAACACCAATTATCTTCTACAACACCTGCAAACGGATTCAGAAATTCTGCCTCACACAACTCACGCAACTTGCACACAATCCTCCAAACTCACACTCACTCCACATGCCAAGAGAATTAACCAACTATCATTGAGATTTCTCTAATATATATATGAACTGAGGTGCTCAACACAATAATTACGAAGAACTATCGAGCTCCACAAAATCTGTTCATGTGCTTGATTTGATCTGGATTCATCTCATTGACTTGTTCAAGCCACTAACTCCACTTCCCTTTTGATATTTTCAACTTTGATTAGCTTCTCGAGGCCGCACTACCTTTTCTGACCATATACTAAAAGTTTTTGTTCAAGAACATCTCCACAATACCAAAATTAGATGAGTTGTGCAAGGAATGCAGAGAAATTTCCATGAAAAACCTCAGTCACTTGCACAACACAAGATAAAATTGATTGGAATTTTTCAGTTGCTCGCACATGCCTATCTCCCAGTAACCGGAAACTCTCAGTCACTCTCATGGCCCATCATCCATGTGGCTGGGGCAGACGATGAGGAAAACTCAAACCAATTCAGATAAGATCTTTGCCAAACTTCTTGGATAGCTTCATTAGCTCTTGAACACACCTCCAAGCCTCTATAACAAGTTTGCAATTGATTACATAAGCCAATAGCTACTGAAACAAGTCAATGACATGTAGACACTAGCCTGCCAAACTCCTCATCATGACCAACACCTCCATCTCCTCAAGCAACAACGACAACATGTCAAGACACCTCCAACACCTGTAGTAGCATCTCCAACACTTACAGTAGTAGGATCAAGTCATCCAACTGCCTCCAACACCTATAGAGGCACCTCCAACACATGCAACAACATCTCAACAGTTGTAGCAACAACTCTAACACTTCCAACACATGTAGAAGCACATGCAATACCTGTAGCAGCAATCCAACCACCTACAACAACAACATCTTCAACATTGTAACAACATCATCAACCTATGACAAGCCATCATACCATGCCTTGCAATCATCTCTACTCATCCTCCAAATCAACTCCACTAATTCATGCCACAACCAAGTTGATATCAATGCCAACCAATTGAACATTGCAACCACAAATCACTCATCACACATCATCATTGGACATAAGCATATGACAAGTAGCACCATAACTATGTTGACATCAATGCCAACATTATAATGCTACCAAGTAGTGGTGTCGTATAAAGAAGGTTCAATGAATTCATTAATTTGTGTGATCTGAGTATGACCATGTGTGTCTTCGCTCCTATCATTCACAATATTTAAATGAAGGGATTAAGGTAGCTACTACACTGTATTTGATGGTTGCATATCTTTTTTTTTTTCCTTGGGGGGGATGAAAAGCGGCTAGATCTTCCTCTTCATCTTCAACAAACATTTCCCATGAGTATCATTTTTGGAGGGGATGGAAGTTACATGTCTCCTTACTCTCTTCACAATGATAATTTTCTAACTAGCCTTTTGGGACAATATGTTCCAACAACCATGTGGTATCAATTCATTGTTGGATTGAATGCAACTTTGTGAACAATGCAAAAAGGTTTACTCCACATTACGTTGTTACCTATAATAAATTGGCTCAAAACACATGCAAACCGTTGGCTTAGATTACATGGTATATGGGTTAACCTTGCTTGGTTCCAGGTCACAACATCTGGCTCAGTACCAGTTAGGCTAGTTAGGCCTCATTTTCAATGAGACTAATGAAGTAGCACAACCTTTTTCACTGCCAACTACAAAGGAATATTGTTACACAATCACAAAGAAGAAAGAAGACAGTCTTCCAATGGGGAATGGACTCATATGCTTGATATTATTCTAGATAAAAAAGGAGACGTTTGTTGTGTAGTGTTTTCTTCTTCTGGGATTATCGCATCCATGATTATTTAAATCGACATTTCGAGCCATCCATTGTGGCTCATCATCAGGATAGATCAAAAGATATATAAGCTAGATCTCAACGGGAAGAATAAATAGTGTGAGAGAACGGGAATGATGGTAGCAGACATGTTTTAGGTTAGGTTAATTAATAATTAATAATACTTAATAATTACTATAGTTTGTAATTTTATAAGAATATTTGGATTATAAATCAATATTGCAATGATTTTAATTATAATTAATATTAATTTTAATTTATTTAATTATGATGTATAATTATAAATTTTTAATTTTTAATAATATTAATATTATTGTTTAATCAACAATTTATTATTTTATTTATAATTGAATTTTTACAATATAATTAAAAATCCTGAGAGTTAAGATGTTAAAATTTATAAACATAGATACTCTATTTTTTTTTTTACCTAGCTCCCTCGAGCTACTGCGTTGTGCTAGCGCTACGGATGCCTGAAGCTAAGCAGCTACATGCCCTCCCAAGTAGCCATGATCAGCGATGGGGGCTCGGAGCCCCCCCCCCCCTCCTGAAGTCCTCGATTTCCAGAAGATGGTGGTTGCATGCAGCAAATGTCCCCCATCAACACAGCAACAGAAATTTGTAAAAAAGAAGGACTGCATTCCCATGGTGGCCCTCTCTATGGAAGAAACTTGCCGCTCAGCACTGAATCTTGCTAATCGAGGCCTCATAGGGTAGTTTACTGGTCTCTAGCCCTTGCCCAAATCAGTTGATGACTGGATCAAGAGAAACAATTCCCCATTGATTAAGGAAGGTATCAAATCTTATTTTGTAGGCAAGGGCTTCTTCGTGTTCGTGTTTGAATCTGCCAAGGATCAGAGCCTCATCTTCAGGAACATGCCCTATTTCATGGGGCCGCAAGGCTTATATCTAAACAAATGGTCTCCAGACTTTGATTTGACCCAGGATGTTCCCACTACGGTCCCAGTATGGGTGCAACTTCCCCACCTTCCCCTGCACTGTTGGAATCAGAAATCTCTCCAGATCATTGGCAACTCCCTTCGTAAATACATCGATCAGGTTGCCAGGAAAGACCAGTGCTCATGTGCCCAAATATGTGTGGAAGTAGATCTAGAAGAAGGACTACCAGAAGCAATAAAATTCACGGTTGCCGGATGGTCTCACATTCAAGAGCTAGACTATGAGCATATTCCTTTTAAATGTAGACATTGCCATGGCTATGGACACTTTGCGCGATACTGCAAGAAAAAAGTTGAAGAATAGAGTGATAAATCAAAGGGAGAACAGTGGACCTTAGTTCAGAAAAATGGACATGCAAAAGCAACTGGGAAAGGACCCAACAAGGGGAACAACTCAAAATAACATGAAAATGAAAAGGAACCCCTAGGCCCCGTATGAGAACCCAAATCCCAAAGGAAGCTCTTCACCAGATCCTCCAGAAGCAGATCTTATTACTCCAGCTCAGATTGAAGATCCTCAAGCTAACAAAGATGAAGGCGGAGCTGCCTCACCTGGTGCCTCTCTGGGTAGCCCCTCCATCCCCTCATATGCAGATATAACAAAGAAAAAAGTGGCAGAACCCTTTGACTCCTTAGAGGAAGAGATCTATGAGAGGCCCTCGAAGAGAGTAGGCAGGAAGCCTCACAAAGTAGTCAAAGAAGAGGAGGCAGAATGCCTAAAAATGCAAGGCATCCAATCCACAATAGAAATGACAATAAGGAGAAACACTAGAGCAAGACCTTCCAAGGGAGGAATCCCTCGCTAGGTAAATAATGCATATAGTCTCTTGGAATTGTAGAGGTTTAGGGACCCAACCAAAAATCGAAGTTGTCAAAGATCTGTTGAAAATAGAGCCCTCAGATATCCTCCTGCTCCAAGAGACTAAAATCGAAGGGCAAGCCCTTATGGATATCAACAAGTCTAAATGGAAGAAGAATGCAGGCAAAGCAGTCAGCTCGAGGGGAACCTCAGGAGGTGTTGCAACTCTCTGGTCTGAAGATCACTTCCACCTACTTAACTCTCATGAGACCCAGCATTGGATCTTTACCGAGCTCAAGCATCTAGAAAGTAAGTTAACTATAGCCCTATTCAATCTCTATGTTCCTGTCATTTATGTTGAAAAACGAGAATGCTGCAACTCTCTCCCCAAATTTTTAGACCTCCACTCCCCCAACAACATCATCCTGGGTGGAGATCTCAACATAGTCATGAAGCCAAAAGAAAATAGGGGGGGAAACAACACCAGAGACCAACTGCTGCCTTTGGTGGAAGAATTAATGTAGCAGAGGGACCTTCTAGATTTTTCCCCGATAAGAGGCAAATATACTTGGACCAATAATAGAACTGGGACTAACCACATATCTGCCCAATTGGATAGATTCTCCTACAAAGCTCCTTGTTATTGGAAAATCTTCTTATCTCTACAAAAATTCTTCCCAAACTCACCTCAGACCATAAGCCAATTCTACTCCTCATGGCTCCTGAGGATGATCTTGGACCAATCCCATTTAAATTTAGTCCTATTTGGATTGAAAGAGAAGGCTTTTTAGACACGGTTCAATCTGCATGGGGCACCCCTATCAATGGATCCCGAAGCTATGTATCGGAGAAAAAATTAAAAGCCACCAAAAAAGCCTTAAAAGAGTGGCTAAGAAACTTCCCCAAATCCCTCTCCCATCAGAGAAATGAAGAAGCTCAGCTATTGGAAACTACACAAATGGGAATGGAAGGTCTTTACATCACCCCTAAAATTCTAAATAAAGAGGTTTCTCACCAAAGAAATACCCACCACTCATTCAGACGAGAAGAAGAGTTCTGGAGACTCAAATCCCGTAGTCTATGGCTCAAGGCAGGAGATCGAAACACTTCGTTCTTCCATCGCCAGTACAAAGCCTGCCTATATCGAAACCATATCTATGAGATCAAGAATGAAGAAAAATAGATCTGCAATAAGATTGACCAAATTAAAACAGCAGCTGAAAATCATTTCAAAAATATTTATGGGCTTGGGAATGAAGGCAGTTTAGAAGACACCGAAGACCTCCTCTCCAACATCCTCCATCTCTTCAATCAAGAGGACAATCAAACTCTCCTGAAACCTCTATCTAAAGAAGAAATCATCAAATTTATATGGGCAATGGAATTAGACAAGGCACCTAGGCCAGATGGCTTCACAATTCACTTCTACAAAGTCTGCTGGAAGATCATCAAAACAGATCTGCTAAAAATGATACATGGATTTTTCAGCAAAGCTAAGGTTGGGGGAGGCATCAACTCAACCTTCCTAGCATTAATCCAAAAAGAGTTCAATCCAGAAACTTTTGGCAGGTTCAGGCCTATCTCCCTATGTAATGCCTCCTACAAAATCTTGGCCAAAATCCTTGCAAACAGAATCAAACCCCTGCTTGAAAAATTAATATCCAGTCCCCAAGGGGGGTTCGTCAAAGGCAGAGACATCTTGGATAACATCATTCAAGTTCAGGAAGCTATCCATTCCAGTAAATATAGGAAAGAAAAGGGGATGTTGATCAAGCTCGACATGGCCAATTCCTTCGACAGGGTCAATCACTCCTTCCTCCTCCAAGTTCTCCGATCCTTCGGCTTCCCTGCTCAATTTATCAATCTCATCAAAGCCTGCATCATAAATCCTTAGATTGCTCCCCTGGTCAATGGTCACCCAGCATCCTTCTTCCAAGTCTATCGTGGCTTGAGGCAAGGTTGTCTGTTATCCCCATTCATGTATATTCTTATGGCGGATTCTCTCAGTGGAAAGCTTGATGTAGAAATGAACACTGGTGGACTCCTCTGAATTCGAACTTTGAATGTTCTAAAGCCTATAAACCATGCACTCTTTGCAGATGACTCTCTCCTATTAGGCGGAGCCTCTATCAGAATAGCTACCTCCTTCGACAAGGTTCTAAAAAGTTACTGCAGAGCCTCAGGAGCACTAATAAATGATAGAAAGAGTTCGATCTATGGATGGAATGTGAACCAACATAGTCTTAACAACATAGCTTAGATTCTTGGCTTTGAGTGTTTGCTCATTGGGACAACATCAAATATCTTGGCTTACCTCTCACAACTGGAGTCAATAATAGAACTCTGTGGCATGGCATCATCAACAAGATTAAAGCCAAGATCATCTCCTGGGGAGGTTACTGGCTTACCAAGGGAGGGAAAACTATCTTATTAAAATCAGTTTTATCTGCCCTCCCCATCTACCAAGCCTCATTCCTTCTTGCACCGAAACATATCATGGAACAAATTTCTAGTCTTTTGAGAGATTTTCTTTGGAAAGGAGGCAACGACAATCATAGAAAACTGCATTTGGAAAATTGGGATCTTGTTTAGCACCCAACAGTGGACGGAGGACTCCAGATCAGAGACCTAGCTCTCTCTAATCTCACTCTTGGCTACAAGCTCCTTTGGAAAATCTACTCTGACCCTTCACATCCTGTCAGCGAAACGCTCAGGACCAAATATGCACAGGGGATCTCTCTCACGCATTTATCAGTGGACAATACTCCCACAGGCACTCAAACATGGAATCTTTGTAGAAATAATATCAGCAGCTTCAAGAATCATCTATACTGCATACCTGGCAATGGCAAAAAAAAAATATTGTGGGAAGACCGCATAATGAATTGTGCTCCTCTCAATTCCCATGACCAGATCCGAGAGCTAAGTGGCTGGCTCCTCAGCGTAGGCTTTCGTAAGTTGTTTGACATCTCTGCATGGGACAACAGTGGGAATTGGTTTGACTGGGACTTCCCAATCGTGCCAGCGCATCTACATAGTCAACTTGAAGTGCTCAAACCGCTTCTCATCAACGCTACCCTTGTTCATCGTGATAGCGCAGACAGCTGAGGATGGGGCAACTCCAACTCTTACACCTCAAAAATGGGATATATTGCCCTGCAGCCAAAAAAAGACAGACTCCGCTCTCCCACCATTTGGAAACAGGTTTGGAACATCAGTAGGCTTCCCAAAGTAATTTTTTTTTTTGGATCCTCATGCCCAACAAACAGCTAACAAGAGATAATTTGTTAAAAAGAAATATAGCAGGACCACACAAATGCGTGAAGCGCAGAAATGCTGGAGAAACAACCTCTCATTTGTTCATAGATTACTATTTTGCCAAAGAGATTTGGAATTTAATTCTTCTCGGATTGCAGGTTCACCCTCCCCAGCATAGCTCTGTGGCTGATCTCTACTCCTCTTGGTTATAAAGCTATCCTCATAATATCCCCATCAATTCACTTTGGTACCACATTTGGCTCTCCATCCCTAAATTTGTGTGTTGGGAAATCTGCCTCACCCGGAATGACTTGACCTTCAACAACTCTCCTTACAATCCTGCAAAATCAGCTGCGAAGGCAAAAGCCCTTCTCCTTGAATCTGCTCTACTACAATCTCATAAATCAGACCCCTCTCTCCCCCCCTTTGAAACGAACTAGCTGAACCTCCATATCTCTCACCCTAAAGGCAATGCCCAGATCCTCCCCCTTCCCAATCCACCTTGGAGAATTAGAGAACCAGATGATACCTTTCAAGTATGGTGGAGGTCCCAAAATAAAACTACCATCTTCTTTGACGGCACCTCCAAGGGTAACCCTGGGGCTACAGGGGCTGGTGGAGTCATCTACTCCCCGGACAACTCTAGAAAATATTTCTTCTGTTGGGGGCTTGGTCCTCGTACAAACAACCAGGCAGAACTTCTTGGACTCACAAAAGCCTGCCAAATTGTCCGTGATAGAGGCATTAAAGAATGTCAAGCATTCAGAGATTCAGAAATTCTCATCAAGAAGATCAACTCGAAGGACCAGTTCAACAACGCCTTCCTCAACAAGTCTCTGAAAAGGTTAAAGATCATTCTGCAGGACTTCACTTCCTTCAAAATTCTCCACATTCTCAAAAGCTCGAATAGTGAAGCGGATGTAATGGCAAACAAAGGATGCCTCCTAGCACCGGGAGATCTCAACATTAACGACAATAGCCCTATCTTATCATGCATTCCTTAATTCAAGTTAAAGAGTAGATCAAGCTAAATTAAGATGTATTGAAATGTTGTGTAACGTTGGTTGATTAGGCTCTAGCCCAACCAAACCACCTATAATAAAATATATCTGTTTCAGTAATAAAAAATAAATAAATAAATAAGAAATAACAAATAAAAAATAAAAATAAAAATTCCTAAGAAATTTATGAAATTCTTAGAGATTTATAATTAATTACTTTATAAGAATTAATGTTCATTTATCTTATTTAATTATAATCTTAAAAGAATATTATTTAATTTTTGATAGAATTAATGAATTTATGATATTAATTAATTCTAATTAAATTTTTAATTTTATAAAATTTAATTTATGATATATAATTTAATAATTCTAATTATTTTATTTTATTTGGTATAAATAAATTATATATAATAAAATTTTATTAATTTATTTATTTATTATTATGTAAATTATAAAATTTTAATTTTTAATAATATTTAATATTATGTTAATCCACAATTTAATTATTTTATTTATAATTGAGTTTTACAATATAATTAAAATACTAGAAATTTATGAAAATTTTAGAGATTTATAATAATAATTTATTTAGAATAATATTCATTTTAACCTTATTAATTTATAATTAAAAAATATATATATTATTTTAATTTTTGATAGAATAATAAAATTATGATTAAATTATTCTTAATTTAATATTTTTAGTTTTATAATTTAATTTTATTGATATAATTATATTATTATTTTATTTTTATTTTTTTTGGTAAAATTAATTATATATAATTAAATTTTATGAGGTATTTTTAAATTATTTTTTTATATAATGTTTGATTCAATTTTAATATGTTTTGAATTAATTTAAATTAATTATAATCAATTTTTTAATATAGAATCTTTTTTAGACTATTATTAAATTTCAAATCTTTATAATGTTTTCTAAAAAAATTCAATTTTTTTTAATATTTTTAGAAATTTTTGTAAATATATATATGTCTAAGATATTATGGATAGTTTAATTAAATTAAATTCAGATTTAAGAATGGAATAATTAAAATTAGAATTAGGGTTGTGATTAATTGAGAGAGGTGTAGAGAGATAGGAAAGGTTCAAGATAAGGGTAATTCAGGAGGTTAAGGTTGATTTAGGAGGCTAAGGTCGGAATCCAGTTGTCACTTATTTTCCATCATTCATCACGATTGAGGTTTTTTGGGTGTTTGCCTATTTCTATGGCTTCTCTAAATTTTCTATGGTGATAATGATCGATTTTGGCCACTACACTTGAGTTCTCAATATAGACATGATGATTAGTTTTACTGGAATCTTCAGCTAGGGCTGAGGTTTTTGAGTGGTTGTGTTTAATGTTAGTTGCATGTTCTTGAATCCTGGTTAGAATAGACCGACCAGTTTCCCCTATGTAGGTTCTGTCGCATGAATAAGGAACCATGTAAACTCCTTTATGGCATTTTGGATCAACAGGATCTTTGACTTATTTAAGGCATCTTCCGATTATTTTCATGCGTTTAAAGGTGGTTTTAATATTGTTGTTTTTTAAAATGTACACAATTTTGTTTGTAGTGCCCAATATGTAGGGGAGGTGAACCTTACTTACCTGATCATCCATAGGTTGTTTGTTTTTGGGATTTTCAGCTTTCTTAAAGGCTTTGATCATTTGGTGTTTGTGGTATCCATTCTTTTTAATACATCCATAAGATGGTTTTTCTCATTCTCAAAGTGATCCTGGTCCAAAATGTGTATAGCCCTGGTTGCTAGAGTGTTGAGAACACCGATTTTCTAAGACGGATGGTGGTGGGAGTTGGCATGCAGGTAGTGTTATGTGTTGGTTTTCTTACGATATACCTGGTGAGATATGGAACCATCCTAGTTTCTATTGATTAGGATATCAAGAAAAGGAAGGCTGCCATTTTCCTCCATTTCCATGGTAAACTTGATGGACTTAGATTGGTTGTTTAAGTGTTGTAGGAACATTTTTAGTTTCTCTATTCCATGGGGCCAAATGATGAAAGTATCATCGACAAATATTTTCCAAAGTTTGGGTTTTAGAGGGAAAGATTCAACGGCTCTGGTTACGAAATCCTCCATAAAGAGATTGGCAATGACAGGTGATAGAGGAGATCCCATAGCCACACTGCAGGTTTGCTTATAAATTTCATCTTTAAAACTAAATAAGGTTGATTTGAGACAAACCTCAGTTAATTTGGCTGTGTCAGAGCTTGTGATTTTTCAACTATCTTCATGGCTTCATCTATGGGAATCTTGGTGTATATATATTTTACATCAAAACTGAATAATATGTCATTCAGGTCAAGGTTTAAATGTTTGATTTCATTGATGAAGTGAGTGGAGTCTTTGACAAAGGAACTTGTGTTGCCAACCAGAGGCTTAAGTTTCTTAGCGAGGTATTTTTCCAGATGGTAAGTGGGCCTTCCTATGGTATTGACAATGGGTCTTATGGGGATACCCTCTTTCTGTATCTTCGGGTCTCCATAGATCCTAGGGGTGTAGGGGTTGTTTTCTGTTAGATTTTTAATGTTATGCTCCTTACTTGTTTTTATTAGATTTTGTACAATTTTGGAAATCTTTTTTAAGGGATTTTTCTTTAGTTTACTGTAACAACCACTGTTGGTAATGTGGTCTATAATCTTATCATTATAATCACTTGTTTTCATGATGACCGTTTCACCACCACATTCCCATAGATGAAGCCATGAAGATATTCGAAAAAATCACAAGCTCTGAAACAGCCAAATTAATTGAGGTTTGTCTCAAATCAACCTTCTTTAGTTTTAAAGATGAAATTTATGAGAAAACCTGCGGTGTGGCTATGGGATCTCCTCTATCACCTATCATTGCCAATCTCTTTATGGAGGACTTTGAAACCAGATCCATTGAATCTTCCCCTATAAAACCCAAACTTTGGAAAAGATTTGTCAATGATACTTTCATCATTTGGCCCCATGGAATAGAGAAACTAAAAATGTTCCTGCAACACTTAAACAACCAATCTAATTCCATCAAGTTTACAATGAAAATGGAGGAAAATGGCAGCCTTCCTTTTCTTGATATCCTAATCAATAGAAACCAGGATGGTTTCATATCTCACCAAGTATATCGTAAGAAAACCAACACAGAACACTACCTGCATGCCAACTCCCACCACCATCCATCCCAGAAAATCGGTGTTCTCAACACTCTAGTAACCAGGGCTATACGCATTTCGGATCAAGATCACTTTGAGAATGAGAAAAACCATCTTATGAATGTATTAAAAAAGAATGGATACCACAAACACCAAATGATCAAAGCCTTTAAGAAAGCTGAAAATCCCAAAAACAAACAACCTATGGATGATCAGGTAAGTAAGGTTCACCTCCCCTACATATTGGGCGCTACAAACAAAATTGCATACATTTTAAAAAAGAACAATATTAGAACCACCTTTAAACCCATGAAAACAATCGGAATGCCTTAAATCAGTCAAAGATCCTGTTGATCCCAAATTCCACAAAGGAGTTTACGTGGTTCCTTTTTCATGCGGCAGAACCTACATAGGGGAAACCGGTCGGTCTATTCTAACCAGGATTCAAGAAAATGCAACTGACATTAAACACAACTGCTCAAAAACCTCAGCCCTAGCTGAACATTCCAGTAAAACTAATCATCATGTCTATATTGAAAACTCAAGTGTAGTGGCCAAAATCGATCATTATCATCATAGAAAATTTAGAGAAGCCATAGAAATAGGAAAACACCCAAACAACCTCAATCATGATGAAAGATGGAAAATAAGTGACAACTAGATTCCAACCTTAGCCTCTTAAATCAACCTTAACCTCCTAAATTACCCTTATCTTGAACCTTTCCTATCTCTCTACACCTCTCTCAATTAATCACAACCCTAATTCTAATTTTAATTATTCCACTCTTAAATTTGAATTTAATTAAATTAAACTATCCATAATATCTTAGACATATATATATTTACAAAATTTCTAAAAAAAAAAA